>JAFVLL020019145.1:0-87587 GCA_021397915.2 Tor tambroides
GAAATATTTTGAATTGAAATATTCACAGCTTAAATAAAAAACTATGTTATATTTCAGGACCTAAAAATGCAAGCCCTGGAAATACAAGGCATTAAAATGCAAGCACTGTTAATTGCAATGCATCTTTTTTTTTTTCGATTTGTGGAATTCAGCATGCTTTATGTTTCAAAAACTAAAGTCATTATTCTGCTTCCATACTGAACCTTAAGTGAGTGAAATCATTAAATCCTTTTAAAAATTCCCCCATTCATCGAACACCATTTGCCTTGTCATTTTTGTTGCATTAGCCCCCTGATGGGTGCCCGAATGGGACAATCAACAAAATCACTGCCGGGAATACAGTAAAACTAACATCTAAGAGCGTGGTTCACGCTGATCTCTGTCTGTGATTTTTCTAAATAAATGCTTAATGCATTCTAATGGTGACTCTGGTGTCATCAGAGCTCTATCTGACTCTGTCTGAATGAGATAAGTGAATGAGTGATTAGGATGTGAATGCTTCCCTCCCTCGTTTCTCATGTAAATGCGCCCCCATCGTCCAGCAAACGCACCCTATACCTTAATGAAGGCAGTGTCCTCTTCCGTCGACTTGACATTGGGATGCTGGTGTGCTCGCTGATAGGAGCTGGACAGGATCACCCCGTCCACCCCACCCTCATTGTAATTCATATTCATGCAAGAGCCTGTTAATATTTTGGTGGGGTGGGCATCTCGCAAAGGAGGGGCTCCACTACAGATAATTGGACTGACCTTCAGTTGTATTTTAGCGTCATACAATACACTGACATTGACTGTCCTTTTGCAAACTTATACATTTAAAAGCTTCATGGAATACATTTCATCAGGCTCAGCTCTTTTGGAGATTACAATGGTTCTGAGTTTAATTCGTCAGGTAATTTTGATTACATCCATCAGATTGATAATCAATTTGTTAGATTCTATAGCGAAATGTAATGATGTCCTTCTAGCAAGGTACATGGACATTGTCTGAATTTTTTCAGAGATATAAATGTAACAAAAACAGCCAAAATATTATCACTCTATATCAGGGTTATTATAGTTACATAAAACAAACTGAAACTAAAACATAAACCATAAAAAAAAAATACTTGAAATAAAACACTAACTGAATTAAAATAAAATATATAACAAAACTTTTTATTGCAACATTTTCACCTTAATTTTGTTTAACTTGTACTAAAATAACAGAAAACATGACATGAAAACATGTATATAAAAAAATACCAAAAATGACAAAAACACACAACAAAATGACTAAACCTTTAACTAAAATTAAAATGTAAACAGAAAAAATAAAAATAGAAACTGCTTCAAAATATAAATAAAAACTATAATAGTATCTCAGTGATACTAAAATAACACTGCTATCTATTTTGTTGTTCAGTCATAGCGTGAACATAATTTACAGCAATACTTAATTTTAAATTAAAAGATATTTTTCATTTATTACATGATTAATTTATCTATATTTTAAAATAATTTTAAAATATTTAAAAAATAATAATTCATTGTCAGTTTCGTGTCCACTCTCTGGGCTTGATTTTAAAAGAAGGATATAAACGTAGATTCCTCCTTAAATGTGGTTTAGATAGACAGAGAAGTGGTGAAGAAAAATGAGCCTGCACGTGTGAGAAGAGATGAGGCCCATTAGACACTAAGGCTGGCAGTCTCTCAGACATCATCTCTTCACTCGTGCTCTTCTCCTGGCCGATCAATTACTACTGCCTCCTGAAACGCTTTGGCGGGGGACACTCAAGTCTGGCAGCCCGCTTCATCATCAGCTTTCTGGGCTCGCTGCCTCAGGCCGATTTCTGCCACAGAGAGGAGGGGAAGAAGCTGTTTATGATGGTATGAGTGGGGACTTTGGCAGTTGAGATGTGTGAGTCTGCTCCCGACGTGACACTGAGGTCTGTGGTGCGGCGGAGACCACACACACACACACACACACACACACACACACTTGTAGAGCTTCTTCACTGTAATTCCTACCTGAACAGACTCATATTATCTATAAGTGTGATTCATGATCTAAGTTTCAGTAAGTTTCAGGCCCTTCTGTTCAATTTTGTTGACCTGTCATAACATTTGTTGATGAAAACCAAGTTTTTTGGGAGATATTATGGAGGATTATGAAGACTGGGCTGGGAGATCTTTAACTTTTAATATCCAGAGATGTCTAAAGTCATGTTTAAGAGCACTTGCTATTGTATTTCTATGTAATACAAAATTTAAGCATTAATATTTAATACCAGCTTTCTACCATGGTCAGATGGTTACAATTTAATAAGCAGTTGTCTATGGCAATGTTTTTAAACAGGGGTCCAGGGACCCCAGGGGACACAAGAGAGGGCTAGGGAGTCCAAGGAAAACTTTAGAGAAAAACAGTGTAAGTAAATAAATAAATAAATAATAATAAAATAAGGTTAAATAAAACAAATGAATTAAAGATATGTAAATACATAAGAGTTCCAATGCAAAAGCCTCTAAAAGCCATCTTGGTCAAAAATGAGATAACGATACTGAGTGAATGTTCTGGTGTGAAAAAAGGGCCAATGGCCAAAAATACTTTGCATGGCTTCAAAAATACATACTACTTTTTTTTTTTTTTTTTTTTTTTTTTTAAATCAGTTATTACTTTGCTACTGGTAAAAAAGTAAAAAAAAGATGTGTGTAGTTTAAACATAATGTGAACAATGTGACCTTCCAGCATTAATTTTGTCTTCACTGTCATTCACGAATCCTCTCCCATGGCCTCATGCCATAGTAAAATGTCCACTGATTCGTCAGAAGTAGTAGGTCATCTTGCTACTTTTTACTTGCTGTTTTATTCTGTAAGTTTAGACAAACTACTGTTTTCAGATACCGTTTTTATAGCATAGAAGAATGCACATTAAGATGCAGTCTTTGTTTAGTCTGCTTGCGAGGGAAAATTGCACATCCAACATGTTCCAGAAGGGGGCAGGATTGCTCTATGCGAATCCAACCCTCAGCACTAGAAACAGTCAAGCTTGGCTTCTGTTCATATTTCTGCCCTTCTCTATCTATGGGATTTAGGTGTAATCCTCTGAGCATACAAACCTGCCCTCCAAATTCCTCCTTTACCGACCAAAGCCCATTGATCACCAAGTGTATCTATCTCAAGACCACTACAAAGGCATCCACACTCTGTCAAAACACAGCCTACTATGAGAAAATAGAACTGCAATATTCAATATTGCTCATTATCTTCACAGAATCACTTCATCTCTCAGAGGCCCTTCACCTAAAACCCTGTCTCCTGTGAGCCACCCTGCCCTCGATGTTTCACGAGCGCTGGATTTTCAGATGGCACATTATCGTGTCTCCTCATTGACCGGCACTTTGCAGCTCACCGTCCCATCATCTCTCGGTTAAGAGTGAGATGGGCTGCGAGACACAGAGCTGGAGGGTGGCCCTGACTCTGGGGGACGGGAGGGAGGGACTCTGCACAGTAACTCTGGAGAGGAGGGTGCAAGAGGCACAGACACACTGCTCTTCAGAGGAGAGGAGGAGAGGCACATTAATCATCCCAAGACATCTGTTCTTTCTGCTGCTTTAGAATTCTGTCAAATCGTTCCTGACTTCCCTCCTATAGCCATGCAGAAAAATGGGGGAAAAAAAGAGAAAGAGGTGGTGGAAAAAAGCCCCAAATTGTCATCTTTTTGCCCTGGACAGACTGAGAGAAACGTTAGATCTAAGTCTATGATCTACACATCTCATTAAATTCCCACTCATATGTACGTGAGTCATTGACAGGTAGGCTATAGTGAGCTTCCTTCTGGTACTCTTTGGTCACTTTTCACTGAAAAATTTTCTGTTTTGAATTTTTAAAAATCACAGCTTCATCGGAATGGTATGACTGGTGACTTTTATGCCATTTGGAATGTGAACACACAAAAAAACTGAGGGCATGATTTGAGCAGGCTAAGTGGGTGTAAAAAAAAACAGTCACACTTGTTGTCTTCGGTCAAAAATGGCCGACCATAGGAAATGAATGGGAAATCGACAAAACCACAAAATTTCAGAGTACTTTTGTGTGTACAGTCTACAAATCTGCCACAATGCAGAAAAAAGTACACAAAATAATGGGGTGAAACTCTAAAACATCAAGAGTGCAAAACCAACACATCCACTCACACACACAAGTGTACACACACACTTATATACACACACACACACCTATGAACTGGTGTGACTGTAACACAGCAAATATGTAAAATAAAAGCAATAATTCAACTACAATGCAGTAAAAAAGTGGAGAGCAAGGAAAGGGTTACACTCTAAAACATCAAGTGTGCAAAACAGACACATCCACATCCACACACACACACACACACACACACACACACACACATACACAATTATACACACTCAAATGAATTGGTATGGCTATAACCATATAGCCAAAACGAGTCAGAAAACTGAAATAAGAGGTTGAAATCAGATCAGACCCAGAAGGATTAAGCTCTGATAAAACATTCCTGTTCATTTTTGTTACATTTTTATAGAATTTTAATGTTTTGTGTAACAAAATGCTTTCTCTGTGTTCAGGTTTGACTGTAGCAATAATAAAACTGACGTTTCAAATCAACATTTCAAACCAATATATATATATATATATATATATATATATATATATATATATAAAAACCTTTTACAAAAAGTTGTCTTTGAGAATGTCTAAACATATATCCAAACCCACAACTTAATAAAAATAAGTATTTATGTCTAAAAACAATTAGAGAATATACAGGCCTTTTATATAGAGCTATACAGGAATCTAGTGGCTAAACCATAGAATTGCAGATGGTTTTCCCAACCTGTTTTTCTTATTTTACTCCCAACAGATGACACTAATTTGGCTTCAAAAAACGGGATTTTAAAGGCATTTACTGTATTTTAACATGAAATACTGCATTAATTTAAAAGTATTATTATTATTTTTTAATTTGTTATTATTTTCAATGGGAAGAAATTGATCATAATTATTGCATAAATATTAATTAGTACTATGAAATGATCTCTCTCTATATATATATATATATATATATATATATATATAAATTATTGAACAAAAATATGTTACATTGATTTTACTGGGGGGGGGGGGGTCTCTGGTCACTTTTGACCATGAAGACAACAAGTGTGACTCTCAAACAAGGAGCACCAGAGGGTTAAAAAAGGTGCACTGATTAAAATTATTAGTTAATCAAAAAAAAAAAAAAAGAAAAAAAAGAAAAAATTACCTCAAATTTATCATACAAAGCTATCATATAGATTCAGAAGGTCTGGAATAAGTTGCACAGCTGTTTGGAACAAGAAAAAGCTTTGAAAATAACAGAAGGATTTGCAATTTAGATCAACTATATAAATAAATAATAAAAAAGTCTTTAAAGTGAATAAAGGGATTAGTATGACAAACTGCGCACAGATATACATTACTGGATTCTGTAATAAAATAAAATAAAATAAAAACAACAACAAAATTAAAAAATAATTAAATTCAATTAAATAATACAATTAAAATAAAATAAAATAAAATAAAAAATCCAATCAAAATATCCGTTGTCTAATACAAAAGTGCTTGAGCACAGCAGGAATTCGAAGTCACGCTGGATGGACACGACAGTGTTACAGCGGTAAGTTGAACATTATTCCCGGAACATATCATGATCTATATCCGGAGCGGAGCAATTATGTTTAAGTGTTTTCTGGACATATTTCATATACTTTAATGCTTCAAACATAAACTAGGCCCGTTTAGGTGCCATATTCCATTGCGTCTTCTTCAGTTGAAACATATTTATGCAAATAACGGCATTCATACAGCGGTACATCTAATCATAACACAATGGAATACATAAATAAACACAAGGCAATGAAGCGTGTCATTTGCTTGTCTGTCGTGCTGGTAAAAGTTATAAAGATTTTGTCAAAGATACAGCCTGTGATGTGTTTATGACAGTTAATATTAGATTTCTTATGATAAAGAAGAAGATTGGGAGTTTATTGTCTTATGGTAATGTACTTTAAATTACAGACACTTAAACACATTAGACAGTGATGAGCTTTCTTTGACACTAAAGACATTTGGCAATATGTACTGTATTCTCTGTCTGTATGTCGCAAACAGTCCTGGGTTTTGGTGGCAGCACTGCTTTGTTCTGTTCTGAGCAAAAGTTTCACTCAAATACCCAAATCTTTCATTTTCAAACTACTGTAGTGTCCACTTTTGACATGCTCACGTTTTTGTCCCATGATTGATATCCACTGTTCACTCACACCTATAGTTGAGTGAGGTCGAGGGAGTTTTTCCCTTACTAAATTTGAACAACTAATGGAACACTTTGGTTCCATTATGAGAAAATTCAAGTATTTTTTTTAAATGTGGTGCGACAGTCTTTAATATTCTCAGACTGGATGCATTTACATAGAACGTCACAATGAACACTTTCGTCTGTCCATTAGTAAGCATTACTCATTATCTGTCACTGTCTGTTGCTTACGCATATGCATACACAGGCAGATGTTTACATTATGCAGAAATGCTGTATAATAGTTTATTGTCAGAAGTCTTCCTCTTTTAGATTTGGAGAAATTGTCTTGCATTTGCATTAATTAAAGCAGAATTAATTAATGCAACCCTGTAACCTTTCTTCAAGGAGTGATTTTAATCATCTGAATTACATTAGAATTAAAGGTAAAATGTGTCATTTTTCCACCACTATCAGCACCAAATGGAATTACTAATGTTTTAAGACATTTTAATGTTTCCTGAATATTCCCCTATTGGTTGGACAAATTCAAATCACTGACTGAGCCAGTATTGCTCTGTTGGGCTGGTTGTTGTCTACGCTTTTCAGGAAAATCAACCAACAACTGTTTTAGTTGTTTTTGTGTACTGCAATGTGATATTGTTAGTTTAATACGTATTTGTGCTTCTAAGGTACAATTATTGATGTTTGACAAATTTTAATGAATGAAATCCAGTAATTTCAATAGGAATCCATCCAATTGGGAATTTCCTGTTGAGGAGAAAGATTTCCCCACACAGATTTTGCAATGGCATCAAGTTGGTCAAACAAATCCACCATGCTGACTATAAAAGTGTAGTAAAAGTGACTTCACTACACCATATTAACAATGGACCTTTTGATCTGCAAAACTATACCAAAATTTTGCTATTGTGACTGTACCAAAAACTAAAAAAGGTTACTGCCATTGTACAATAATCTGCCTGTAGATTTTTTATATGGTGGAGAAGTAATCAGGATAGGGGTGGGTTTAAGGGCTCAAAAATATATGTATAAAATAATATGTAACTTTATATTATAAAAAATGTAGATAGATTTTGTAGATATAATATAATGTATATTCAAAATACCAATACCAGTGCCAAATACCAATGAATACTAATGTTATCAGGCTGCATAATGAGCTAGGAAAGAAAAAATATTTTAACAAAGAAAAAATTACACACTTCACCTTTAAAGCACATATTTATAATAGATATGACCAAAGGTAGGCAAACATTAATCACATTGCTGTAAACTGTAAACCCACCCAGGTCTAAAGTCCACATTCTACTTCATGGAGGAAGTTACTAAATTGTTTCATGGCATGTGATGGAGAGAATGAAAATGAGAAGTGGAATAAAGTGGGCTAGTACAGAAGAAAAACTCAGAAGTGAAAGTTAAAATATCTAGTAAACTGAAAGTGCAAAAAGGCGCAGCTGTGGGGAAATAGAGGAAGCAAATGTGGTAATACAGTATTTTTTTTTTAATAATAGAAGGTTTTATGTAAAATTGTTTTGAGAGTTCTTAAGTCACTGATGAGAGAGTCTCCTAACTGAAAAGTTCTGGGAGGATTATAGTGCTCTGATATGTAGATCTCCTCGATTTTGTTCTTGTTCCTGTTGAGCTTCACAATGACTCTGTCCATGTTGCTCATTTTGTTATGTGGATCATAGTATTTCCTCACTTCATAGGGAAGATCCTCAGAGTGCCGGTAGTGTAGGTTTCCTATGGTGAAGTACATATATGTGCGTTTGTCCTTCAGCGGAGGGAGCAGGAACCCGCTGTTATGGAACTCATGGAACCCAAAATCTCCAGCCACAGGGTTACAGAGAGCCACCATGTTATTGTCAATGCACGTTTTCACATACCACTTAATTAGGGCAAGTCCATGTCGGGGAGGAGGATATCCAAACCCAGTCTCCTTCAGCTCCTCTTCAGTGTTTAATGTTTTAATGGCGATGACCAAGATGGCAAGCAAAAGGCTGAAATGATTTGTCATCGCTGGATGAAGTCTGCAGGGTGAATGAGAGCAATTAAAGATCAAAAAAGATGACTGAAACATGAAATCATAATTCGCCTATTTTACTTCCTTAATGCACAACCACATATTGAATAAAGACACATTTTTATGATGTAATTAATTTCTTTTAAAAAAAGAATTTTTTAAAAATTGGTAATCGGTTTTGCCCATAAATTTAATATCGGTACATTCCTAAAAAAAAAAAAAAAAATCTTTTTTTTTTTTTTTAAGGAATGTACTGATATTAAAATGTTTGACAGAACCAATTACCAATTAATGGTGCAATATTAAAATTAAATACTATTTTGTCTAAATAAAAATAGTCAGCAATCTTTTTTGTTCTTTTCTAGCACCTATTTTTATCACACTGGCATGAAAATAATGTTTTGTATCTGCTTCTCCTGTTGGTATTGTTATATATCCAGACAAACTTTTTTCAGTTTAAACAGAAAAATAGACACTTCTTCAGGTGAATAAAAAACTTGCATCTCATTTACAGTTTTGAAAACCTGTGCTGAGGTGTTTAAAGCAAAGAATAACAGTGAAAACAGCATTCTCGATTAAGCAGTATTCATGTTAATTTACCTGAATGAGTCAGCAGAACGTGGGTGTGGAATCTCTTGAGGAGGCTGTGGATATTTTGGGACTAACTGCGTGCGTAGAGAGCCTGTTCAGAATATGTGGGCCCTTAGTTTGAGAGCTACGTTTTCTGGTGCATTTTTTCACCCTATCTAAGAGGAAGTGGTTAAATATGTGAAGCCTTCATGACAGATGCGTTCTGCCCTGTTGCCCGGTCTCAGTTCCGGATTATGAATTATCAAAATGCATTCATCTTAATCCTAACAGCTCTGATTCAATTCAAAACACGACAGCTGTGAAATTAAAACACATAATGTGCCGACTGAAAAGAGAGAAAACACATTTCTTCTTCCCTACAGTTAAGCAAATATGGCATGCAATAGCCTACACTGTAAAAAAACTGTGAAAATGCTACAGTAAAAACCTGTTAAATGGTTAACGGTAAGTTCCTGTAAAATTTACAGGGAAAAAACGTAAACTGACGTTCCCAGAATTCCCTGCGTTGCATTTCAATTTTTTTTTGAATTTGATGTTTTTTCTTTGAAATAACTGTTTCTTCTTAGTTTTTTCTTATCAGTTATGTTTATTAGGGATGTATGTTACATCGAATGTTGTTAAATTAATGTTTTTGCATATTTCAGTTTAATGAGTCTCACCATGATGGTGTTTAGTGTTTGTGTGAATGACACTGTGCACCTTCTACATATGCTATTATTTAAAAGCTGCTTGTGATGGGCTTTGGTTCATCATGTGACTTTCTCATCACCACCTGCATTTGGTGGTTATCAGTGTATTTCAAAGGTACAAAACCAATTTCAGTACTTTAATAGGTTGGTATATTAACATTATATCAGTTAATAAAATTACGGTATTTAACTGTAAATTTAAATCTAAAATGTTGTTATCATATTTTTTACGGTAGAATTCCAGCAACCACAGCTGCCGGTTTTTACAGTAAATTTTACGAATTTTTTTTTACAGTGTACAGGTGATCTGTGCTTTGAGATTTTTCTCATAGAATTTCAGCAGGTGGAAAGTACAGTTTCTGCTCACAGATGTCCAAAGTCCCTTAAAATTCAGTTAACTCCTGACCATTTTGGAAACCCCCCAGTCAGCTATTTTCAGTGCAACTCTTGAAATCAGCTTGAAAGTGTCACATTTTTGTCAAGATTATGTTTTAATAGCAGCATCAACAAAATCTGACAACAACTGAATCAGATTCTTTCTCTTAAAAACTGTATTTTTTTTCCAAGCAGGTCCAGCTAATGTACAATCCAGACTAAACAAACTATTCAAACTGTGAATGTTTCTGATAACAGATTTCATGTTTATGACATGAAAAGCATATTCCACTATACTTTCACCATATTTTACCACAAATGAATAGATTTAGCATGTCCCTTGAGGTGGGCAGAGAATGTGATAGTTATTTTCCTGTACACATTGCATGTAATACAGAAATGTGGTTTTCTCTTCACTGTTCCCTCGTTCCAACTCACAGTGTCATATCAAAGCTTCCTGACTTCATTACAAATAAATTATACTTTTAAATGATCCCAGCATGGCAAACAAGACCAGCTTTTAGAGGAAGGTATGAATAAAAAAACAGAGACAGGAAGGCAGCGAGATAGAGCAGGCCTTAGCATTTCATTTCTACAGATTTAACACCAAATAATGTTCCATTTTGCTGCTTTTAT
Source organism: Tor tambroides (assembly GCA_021397915.2). Taxonomy (NCBI): domain Eukaryota; kingdom Metazoa; phylum Chordata; class Actinopteri; order Cypriniformes; family Cyprinidae; genus Tor; species Tor tambroides. The sequence goes on from JAFVLL020019145.1 coordinate 10,632, forward strand.
TTATTTATTTTGCCATCTTCCTGCTTACATTGATGCGCACATAAAAGCTCACTGGGCTAATCTCCCTGGCAACGCGGCCGCTCTCGCTCTTGGGTAGTTTCTTTAATTCCTCTGGTGTATGTATACACGACTTTAGGGTCACACCATATTAGTTCCCCCTGCCTCTGGGTGCTATAAGCTATCCAGAGCTGCACTGAGTATAAAGATCAGTTTCTTCCATTCCGTGCTGAGTGTGACCTGAAGTTAACCAACCGAGCCTGACTGAAATGACTTGGTGGAATACAAACTATGAGGCGAATTCACTAAAAAAGAACTGTTGCCACTAATAGTAGGCGTAGTGTTTGTTTGTGTGTGCTGTCTGCATTGTTTTAGTGGCTAACTCATTAATGGAATAATGGAAATTAGGTAACAATAACATTTTTTTAAAAATCCTGAAAATTTTGAGTGCTATAGGTTGTAGTAAATGCAACAGACTACCATGATCTAGTGTACTTTATTATACAGTCTCGCTCCATCTCTTTAAAATGCATTTAATTGATGTTTTAACTGTTAAATATATCATTATAAATTATAGATAATTTCAAAATGACTGAAAATTCAATACTTGGAAGATATTTTACAATCACAGAGATACAGCAATTATATTATGTCAGAAGCGAACATTATAACATTGGACTTTTATTGCTGATCAGTGTATAGAAAAGTGTCAATTTGACATTTTATGTCCAAAAATGCATGTTTATAGAAATCTATACATTTTATAGAAATATTAATTGATCATTATTTGTATATATTGTTTGTACTCATGACATATGAGCATTTCTGTCCATTCCGCACTAAATCACAATCAATGTGTTAAAAAAAAAGAAAAAAAGTCATGTTTTTTTTAGGTTTTTTTTAGGTGATAGAACATTAATTTACTTCATTCAGGTACTTTGGCACCACCATCTGGTTAACTATAAAAAGAACTATAAAAACCTGTTAGTTGTATAATCAACAATTTTATAATATATAGAATAAATTTTGTGTCATATGTAATAATTTTATTATCCATTTTTATTATTAATTAAATATTTGCTGGACACTTTTCAACATTTTTGACCTCATTGCACATTACTTCAACCAACTGCAAGCATTTTGCATTGAATATGAATCACACTTAAAGGCAGGGTAAGCAATTTAGCCAGTGTTGATATTTGAAATCACCAAAACAAACACGCCCCTACCCCAAAAGGGTCTCGCCCCTATTTTGATAAATCCGCCCCACATATATGTAGCCTACGCAAACCAGGCAACGATTAGTTCTGTGAAACATAAGCCGCTTTTCCACCGAAATTACCTGGAACAATATGTTCCAGGAACTTTTTTCCCCCAGACCTGTTGCTGTCTGCATTTCCATCGCGGTCTAAAGTACCGAGAAGATTAGGCAAATGGTCTGGTGACGTAACGTTAGGTCTGCGCGCATTTCTTAATACCAAGTACGCAAATTTCGGACTTGCATCCTCAGTAGTTCGGAATTCACGAGTTAGACTCGGGATTGTGAGCTCCCGCGGACGGAACGACACAAGTCTGGTAATTCTGCAAAGAGAAGCGTACTTGATAATGTCAGTTAGCTCGCCTTGGCTGCTGCAATCTTCCTCACTGTATTTACAGACGAAATATATCAAACACCACTGCCTCTTTTCGTTTTCATTTAAACATATTAATAGAACAATAGAATAAAGACCAAAGATTACCTGTTAGATTTACCCAAAACAAATTATATCTTATGTTTAACCACCACAGAGACATCAGAGCCAGCGGCAAATGTCAGAAGGACTAGCCGAGGTTATGCTCCTCTCTTCGGGATACATGAGCACTGAGCGCACGGTGATCGCGTGGAGCTCACGTCTCCGAAATTGGCGTAGCACATTTTCAAATAGGCGCTGTTTTTATGAATAAACCGCAGATTTGAGTTTTAAACAATTACATTCTCAGCTGAAATACACGCGTCCAGTGTAGGCAGACTTCAGCTGTTGCGACACGGCGTGTCCGGTGTAGACACGGTGTTACTCACCTATCGAGAAGAAACAAAGCAACCTCAGCGTCCGATCGCAGGTCTTCCGCTCCTTGAGTTCTCTCCAGCGCTGGAAAGCTGATCCGATATTTACACGGGTCCTAATTCTTGCCTTATCTTTCCACAGACATTTTCCTCTTTTTGTTTTTTATCCGCCATCTCTATCTATCTGTCGCTCGGCTCGGCTCACTGAACCCTCTCTCCTCCACATCATGAGTAGACACGCCCCTTACTGCTGATTGGCTACACGTTTGTTTTGGTACTCGGCCCCGACTCAGTTTTCTAAAACGTTTTTGAAAAATTGCATAGCCTGCCTTTAATAAAGGTGCGGGTTTTACTGTTTCTCCATCATTTGAAACAGCTAGAGGACACTCAGTTAGCAAGGAATATAAAAGTTAGTTTAGATCACTGTGGAGTTGAAGAGTTTGATGCAACGGTAATGAAGTGATATTAGGAAGACGTATGTTGTGCACTCAGCCACCTAATGTATTTCCAACCAGCTACGCCTTCATCTGATGAGCCTACAGAAGAGTGAGCAAAGGCCACTTCTTGTTGCACTTTTGTGAACGTATATTTATATCTCTGATGAATTGACAGCCGAGTCCCACTGAGCCACAATAGGAACACAAGCTGGTGGATCCTTTAGTGTCTGTCTGCATTGACTGCGGGGGCTAGAGAGGCAGTAAAAACTCTCTCATAAGCATGTTTGACACTTCTATCACAGCATTGCCAAGCGCTCCAGGGTCCGCTTTATATTTTATCCTCTCTCTGCAGTGTCAGCCTGCACGAGAAGGCACTTTTTAAATTGCTCTGCACACTCGATTTACACCGTGTTTCTCCCCAATGAAACGGGTCTCCATCAAACCCACAGCAGAAGCCATGTATAATCACTCTTACATGTAGTCACATATAATGAATCTCGACTGCATCATCATATTGCATGTCTGATGTGTGCTTATGCAGAGACAGGGAATGTGATTGTAGGCTTATAATAATTATGCAATATGTCTTGTATGTGGATATATATACTGAGTGTAGGGGACTAGAGAGACAAACTTAACAAGTTTCAGCTTAGATTCGGGTCAAGAAGTCTTATTCCAGTATTCAGTGTCACATGATTCTTTAGAAATCATTCTAATAAGCTGATTTGGTGTTTTAGAAGAATTTCTTCTTATTATTACAGTTGTGTTGCTTAATATTTTTGTGGAAACTGTAATGCATTTTTTGTCAGGATTCTATAATGAACAGAAAGTTTAAAAGAACCACATTTATGTGACTCTGGACCACAAAATCAGTCTTAAGTCGCTGGGTTATATTTGTAGCAATAGCCAAAAATACATTGTATGGGTCAAAATTATTGACCTTTCTTTTATGCCAAAAATGATTAGGATATTAAGTAAAGATCATGTTCCATGAAGATATTTTGTAAATTTCTTACCATAAATATATCAAAACTTAATTTTTGATTAGTAATATGCATTGCTAAGAACTTCATTTGGACAAATTTAAAGGCAATTTTCTCAATATTTAGATTTTTTTGCACCCTCAGATTCCAGATTTTCAAGTAGTGGTATCTCGGCCAAATATTGTCAGATCCTAACAAACCATACATCAATGGAAAGCTTATTTATTCAGCTTTCAGATGATGTATAAATCTCTATTTTCTATGTCTTTTGCTGCCAATTTTGATCAATTTAATGTGTCCTTGCTGAATAAAAGTATTAATTTCTTTAAAAATCTTATTGACCACAAACAACATTTCAAATAAATTTCTATCCTTTATGTTATTCAGCCAATAGAATTGTTTTGGGGTGCTAAGTGAACTTAATTCAGTGGGAGGAATGAATTGTCTATAAGATTTCAATTTTTGTTATATAACTTCAGGTTTGAGTGGGTGCAGGTTCATAATTAATGGCAAAAAGATAGTAATTATTTTTAAATAGCTTGTTATATTTTTACCAGTTTCATTTAACAATCAGAGCCTGTAAAAATCTGTGTATTTTACAAAGTGGCAATTTGGTATGGATTTGTACGATGTTAATGTTACGAAAACTTAAATTTTTTTTTTTAGAAAAAACAAACAAGCATGAAGGACCAATCCTAAAACTAACCCTCAGTGAAGCAAAAGCAGATCATATGAAAATGTACAAATGAGTTTGTACGCATTCATACGAATTACCCACCAAAGCGACAATATGTAAAATAGTTAGCATCTTGCATAAATCTGTATGTTCCATTTGACAATATTTTGCTAAAAATTGAAAGTGCATGATGACTGAGGGCCAATTGTGTCAGGAAATATCTTCTACCCTGCACATTAGAGGTTGTATGACAAGTTGTATGAGTATTTTTATCTTAAAGTAATGGTATACACAGTCATACTTCACAGTTTCCAGATTCTGCTTAAATGATCTATTCACGCAAAATGTTATCACCTGTGAAAATCAAGTGGTTTATAATTTCTTGTGCAAATATCTGCTGATTAAGCAGCAAGACAACAACTTTAGTATACTCGATCTGATCTTTTTAATTGTCCTTCTATTCTTCACTTTCTTTCTACTTGAGCAGAAGCAATAAATCAGGAATAAGGCTGTCAACTTGCAGATTGGAAAAAAGTGAATCCTCATGATGGCTAGTTTTACACCCAATTGAAGCACAAAGACAGAAAACGAACTTTAACAACAGGGGGCTGTTTGATTAGTTTGAATGAAGCCAGGTGCGCTGCCCAAAAACAATCATCTAGAAACTTTTAGAGAATCAAAGAGCAATGATTGAATACATCGTTGTCAAATGGCGGCTCGGATGTTTTGCAATCATTTAATTCAAATGAGAGCTCAACCGACATGTGATTTCTACTCATCAAACCGTGCTGTGCAACAGGCCAGGGTGCCATTTCAACAATCTCGCCATCGTCTGTGTAATCAAAGGAATACTATAATCTGTGCCATTTGGCAAATAACAATTAAAGCCTATCAAGCTGGTGAACACGAGTTAGTGAAATGAAGTCACAGCAAAATAATAAAAAAAATATATATGGATGACACATGCCAATTATATTCCTTTATATGGTGGGAGTGTATCAGTCCGTGTTTGTGCGTCCCTGTGCCAGCAGACCATTAATTGATGGGCTTTTAGTGTGTGTGTTGGTGAGAGAGAGATGTGGCGGAGTGGCAGGTTGCCAAGCATGTCGATGTGGGCAGATAAAAAACAATGGGAGGAAGATGGGAGCGAGACCTCCCTGAGGCCAAGAGGGAGTAAGCTATAAAGAGATAAATGAATACTAATGGAAAGATGATTGGCATCGAAGATGGGACACAAATGGAAGGGCACGAGGACAGGGCAGGGACGACGAGTGATCATATAAAAAAATGCTACAGTACTGCCCTTGCAGAGGTCAGTGTAAAAACACTACATATTTTGACTCTGATTTGGCCGCGGTAGCTTGAATAACAAGGTGTTTTTAGGATAAGAATAAGAAACCCTGTAGGACTTGGTTTTTGGCTCACCCACCTGGAAAGATGCCGAGCCGACCTGACAACAGTGTTATTGGGATTCGAAACTAAGATCCTTGTATCTCCAGAACCTTTTACAATTAAAGTCTTGCATTGCAGTGAGTTTTTTTTTTTTTTGGTAATATTTAATTAATTCATTGTAAATGGAATTCTGTACACTGATCTGTATTTTTATTGAAATAGTACCATTGATATACACTGCTCAAAAAAATTAAAGGAACACTTTGAAAACACATCAGATCTCAATGGGGAAAAATATCATGCTGGATATCTATACTGATATGGACTGGATAATGTGTTAGGAATGAAAGGATGCCACATCGTTTGATGGAAATTAAAATTATCAACCTACAGAGGGCTGAATTCAAAGATACCCCGAAAATTAAAGTTAGTCCATAGCCAAAATGGCTAGTCAATTTTGCTGAAATTTCATTGCAGCAACTCAAAATGGTACTCAGTAGTTTGCATGGCCCCCACGTACTTGTATGCATGCCTGACAACATCGGGGCATGCTCCTAATGAGACGACGGAGTCTGGGGTATTTTCTCCCAGATCTGGACCCAGGGCATCACTGAGCTCCTGGACAGTCTAAGGTGCAATCTGGCGCCGTCAGATGGACCGAAACATAATGTCCCAGAGGTGTTCTATTGGATTTAGGTTAGGCGAGCGTGGTAGCCATTCAATGGTATCAATTCCTTTATCCTCCAGGAACTGCCTGCATACTCTTGCCACATGAGGCCACCAGGAGCAACCCAGGACCCACTGCACCAGCGTAGGGTCTGACAATGGGTCCAAGGATTTCATCCCGATACCTAATGTCAGTCAGGGTGCCATTGTCTAGCCTGTAGAGGTTTGTGCGTCCCTCCGTGGATATGCCTCCCCAGACCACCACTGACCCACCACCAAACCGGTCATGCTAAACGATGTTACAGGCAGCATAACATTCTCCACGGCTTCTCCAGACCCTTTCACTTCTGTCACATGTGCTCAGGGTGAACCTGCTCTCATCTGTGAAAAGCACAGGGTGCCAGTGGCGGACCTACCAATTCTGGTGTTCAATGGCAAATGCCAATCAAGCTCCACGATGCCGGGCAGTGAGCACAGGGCCCACTAGAGGGCGTCAGGCCCTCAGGCCACCCTCATGAAGTCTGTTTCTGGCTGTTTGGTCAGAGACATTCACACCAGCAGCCTGCTGGAGGTCATTTTGTAGTGCTCTGGCAGTGCTCATCCTGTTCCTCCTTGCACAAAGGAGCAGATACCGTTCCTGCTGATGGGATAAGGACCTTCTACAGCCCTGTCCAGCTCTCCTAGAGTAACTGCCTGTCTCCTGGAATCTCCTCCATGCTCTTGAGACTGTGCTGGGAGACACGGCAAACCTTCTGGCAATGGCACGTATTGATGTGCCATCCTGGAGGAGTTGGACTGCTGTGCAACCTCTGTAGGGTCCAGGTGTCGCCTCATGCTACCAGTAGTGACAGTGACCCTAGCCAAATGCAAAACTAGTGAAAAACAGTCAGAAAAGATGAGTAGGGAAAAAAATGTCAGTGGCCTCTACCTGTAAAACCATTCCTGTTTTGGGGGTCGTCTCATTGTTGCCCATCTAGTGCTCCTGTTATTAATTTCATTAACACCAAAGCAGCTGAAACTGATTAACAACCCCCTCTGCTACTTAACTGACCAGATCAATATCCCAGAATTTTAATTGACTTGATGCTATACTCTGATTAAAAAGTGTTCCTTTAATTTTTTTGAGCAGTGTATTAATTATAGTTTAGAATAAAGTTTATATTCATATTTAGAATTAGTTTTTTAAATTTTTTTATAGTTTTCCTTTAATTTCAGTTCATTTTAGTAATTTTGTTGTATTTTTTAATAAATACGTCTAATAAATAATGTATACTTTATATTAATCTTATTTCAGTTTTAGTTTTAGTTATTTGAAACAAAATGAAAATGAGAAATTATTTTACCTCTTTTTTCTTTTATTTTAAGTAATGAAAGTTTTTATTATTATTATTATTGTTTTAGTTTACTACAATAACCCTGATACAGATAATACTTTAAAATAAAATGATTATTAAATACTTTATAATAAATACTTTATAGTTTAAAATATTCTGAAAATATTATAAATACTTACTTTTTAAAACAGCAAGCAACTGTGTATATAGTGTAGTTCACTAAGTAGTAAGATAGTCATTACTATAAAGTGATGCTTCTCCATGTATAGTGCAGTGACCCAAATAAACTAAAATTCGTTGTTGATTACTTTCATTATCTTTTTTATCGATTAGCCATTGCAGCCTTAATTTATTCACAATAGACCTATTAGAAATCCACTGTGCAATTATATTTTTTTGTTCTTAGGCAACACATGATTACGGAGTGCTTGCGATTTTATATCCGAGATGGTGTAATTCTGAATTTAGATTTTCATAGCAGTTATATTCAGTCATTGTCCCACTAACCCTGCCCAATTAATTTCCACTCCAAGGGTCATCTAAACCGTGGGGTCATTTTTAATGGCCAGTTGAATGCTGGGGCTTTTCTGAGCACTTTGTTCTGATGGCTTGAGTAGAGCTCCACAGTATAGCAGTCATTTTAATATTTCTTTAAGAGGAAATTTATTACAGTGGATGAAGAGGTCACACATTAGAACTCGAGTGCCTGTTCAAGTGGCACTTGGTTTATATTTATCCATTTTTTCCCTCAAACTTTATTAGTTCATTCATGAGCTCTTAAGAATTCCCATTTGTATTAAGAATTGGCAGTAAGACTTAAAATTCATTATGGCACTGGCAAGTTGTCTGATGAAAATGGAATCGGTTGCATTAATTAATACCATAGTCACCCGTCAAAATGAATAAAACTGGTAAAACCTGAGGTTTGTTATAGGAAATGGTGCTGTAATGGTAATTTTACAGCATGGACATTTTTTTTATGCAGACTTAAAAAGATCAATGAAATGCTGGCCAGAGTCCATGTTTTTCCCCATATTGCAAATGATTTTTTCCAATATTGTTAAACTCAATCATTAAACATCAAATAAAGTAGTCTAATGTGCCATCTTTCACCTCTAGGTCATTCCAAATCTGAGCCATTTTACAGCTTGCAAATGTTTAATTCCTCTGAATATTGCTTAAATCAAAGCAAACTCAACTGCAAAGATGTAATGCAGTAAGTGATTATTCAATTCTGGACTATTTTGGTTTGGTTTATAAGACTGCGCAAATTCTAAATGACCAAATCCTTCTAACCCAGTTGTCAAAGTTAATTACATTCAGTGTTTGTGACAATAGTGGATAACACAATGAAATGGCCTAACCGTAAATCAAACCAATCAAGAGTCAAGAGGTTTCTTCATAAACTGTGACAGATGGTCGGAACTGGGACTGCAGGTGCAGAGAGTTTGCCCTGTAAAGCGACACATTTAAAATAATTCAAAAACATTTTGATTTTTATATTATATATAGGCTGTATTCAGATTTTTTTAACAACATTTTTGCATGATGTTGGTGTTGGGTCACTAGTTGATGTCCAATGTAAATCCAGATCCTGAAGCAAAACCAGCTGAGAACCACTACACTAAACTATGTCAAACTCAAGATTTATCCAAACTGCCCCCAGTTTTACTGTCCAGCCAAATTATAAGAGTCTATTTTAGACTCTCACGTCGGTGGCGAATATCAAAGGCGAGGACAGCGGTGGATGAAAGGGAGATGAGTTCAGTCCCTTTCGTCCAATGAAATCCAGCACAACTTAATGATTCAAGAATTCCATCAAAACTAAACGGCCTCATCCATCGCCTACTCTTTCAACACATTCCACGCACTTTTTAACATTAGATTAAGCGATAGCTTTCTGAACAAAGTCTGAATTTACTGTCCAAAATGAGAAACACATTGATTTGTTTCTGTCGCTGAGTCTGGGCTTTGAATTTATTTTTAGAGAGAAGAAAAGAAATGATGGTAGGGGGGGAAATATGAAAGTGCATGAACAAGCGACAAGATAATAAATTGTGTCTATCAGGGGGCTGAGACCACAGACGAGGGCTTCTATCTTCTGATTCAAGGTTAAATGAAGATAAGGAAAGAAAATGTGTGAATTGTGAAGAGGGAGGGGGGAGATGGTCTTTTGCCGCTAGGAAAACCTATCTGGCCCATTGAACATTTGAACTTCATCTTTATATCTTGCTTCTGGACCATCAATTACTGTTTGGTCTCTGATGTCCCCTGACCTCTGGGCAGAAGTGACCTTAAGTTTAAAATGAAAGTTTCAGAGAGAACCAAGCATGGTTAAGACTGGATTAATAAAACAAAAACGAAGCAAAGCAATGGGTGAGGAAATAAACGTGTAGTGTAAGACTGTAATGAAACATCAGCCCTCGAGCTGAGAAACAGATCAGTTCTGGTTTCTAGGACCAGTGCTAGACTGTTTATTATGGCTTTGTGTGCTAACTTTGTTCTCATCTCCCAGTCATGGCCAATTTTGGGCATTTTAGGCTGGAGATCTATGGGAGAGATTATCTGAATCCCTGCAAATGAACAATGCAGAAACTGTCTTTGGTTTTAAAATTGCATATGCAAATATCAGAAGTTTATTATCTGCCATTATGACTAGATTTTACATTCAATCTGCATACCAAAAGCAGCGGCAAATCATATATTAAAAATGGGACACACATATGAGTGCAGAAACTATCATTTTCATCATTATTTTTCATGCAGAATGTGGCATTATTAGTATAAAACTACACTAGGAATAAAAAGTGTTTGTAATATTATAATAATAAAATTCCAACAGAGGAGAAATAATAAAACACTTCATAGAGAGAACATTAATTGATCCATTTTATGTAATACAGCACAAAACCCTGTTGCTAGACCTCATGCTTGGGTACATGAGGACACTTTTTTTTTTTTTTTTTCGTATTTGCGCTTGAAGAATGAAAAGCAGAAATGAAAATGAAATGCCTGATGAATGAAAAGTGCTTCTCACCACTCCAAACATCTCCAGTGTATTGTAGAAGTGGGTGATGAATGACGTATGTGGGCTAAATTTCAGATCAAGTCTGTTTATCAGGGCAGCATAATGTACCATAAATTTCACCTCCACTTTCTAGCTCTTTGATAACGTTTTATTCAATTTAGTTGTCCTTCTTTCTTTTGATTAAAAGCTACTCAGCACAGTTTGACTTGTGGAGAACGGCTCTCCATCTCTTAATGTCTATAAAGTTTGATTTGTCTCACATCTTCCTGTAGAATTAGGAGCAATGTACCCTGTGGCTTGGCAAATTGCCTGTCTGTAGACTTCATTATGGTTAGTTTAAGCTCACATGACAGGATATCTCTCAGAGGTAATAATACAGCGAAATTAAAATCAACTTTCGTAGATGTCAACAAACTGTGAATGCAAGCTGTCTCCGAGAAAGTACATTTAACAGCACTTTGTGGAGGTGTCTGAAAAAGTTGAAGACATATGGTAAAGCTGGGCTAAAACTATTTGTACCTTTCCAGGTGTTTGATTTCCAGAAAAAGTAGACTATGACTCTCTTTTTAACAGTTCTGTCTAATAAATTACTCGAAGGAATTGTTATATGAAAAAGTTTTATAGCGTTTACTTTTCTAATATTAGTAATAGAAAGGCAAATGCATGCTATAATATAAATACACATTTATATTATTTAAACAATACAACCCTTGCAAACTTCTAAAGTGTGCATCAGTTGACCACTACTTATTATTTTATTGAATGACTGATTGTTCATATGACATAATTTAATACATATTCACAACAGTTTTGTTGTATAAATTAATAATGGCATTGTTTTTTTTAAAAAATAGGACATTTTAGCCTAGTAAAACTCTGGTTCTGATGAGATTAAACAAATATTTATGCTTGACAGTGTATTAGAAGGGAAAAAGATTTTGAGTGGATTTTGATTCATGCGAAGCAAAATTTCACATGCTAATTTGAAATCTATTTGCTAATTCTGGTCCCCACTGTGTAAAGGAAACGAGAGCACACAAAGTCAAAGACATAAAGGAAAGTAACGATTTTCCTTCCGCAAAGTCGCAGTATAATAATTAGTGGAAAGAATTAACGGGTGCAGCTATAGATGAGAAACATTCACATTTATCATGAGGCACACCTGGTAAAATGAAACATGTTATTAAAGCTTCAATGGAATGAATGAGTAGCGGAGAAAAATGTTCAGGAAGAATAGACTCAATGAAAGGGTGCAGATATAAGTGGCTCTGGATGTATTCCAACTCAAGGACCACAATGATAAATTCAATAGTTGCTCATTTTTAAGAAGTTAAATTGAACTAGGAATGTTCTTGCTGTGAGGTTAACAAGGCCAGGTGTTTGCAAGCTGACTTGTAGGACAGAGAAAAATACAATTGAAACAATGCAGTGAATGGAGCTGGAATTTGGTGGGTGTTTATGCTTGAACCTTTTTAACAATCTGTGGTACCCTCAATCAGAGAGGTATCCGCAGCTCATAAAGAGTGAGAATTGGCATCATGTGAGCCTGGCACAGGTGTGCCTGTCAAACTCTCATGCTAACCTGCCGTCATTAGAGACCACAGACTTCCAGAGCAGACAGTCTCAGCAGCTTCATCTGAGGGACTCAACAAACCCACACAACAGCAGGCAAATAATCGACTTCTGCTTAAGGGACAAAATATCACAGACTGTGTCTGTCTGTCTGTCTGTCTGTTATTCTATCTATCTATCTATCTATCTATCTATCTGTATGTCTGTCTGTCTGTCTATTTATCTATCTGTCTATGTCTGTCTGTCTGTCATTCTGTCAACAATACCCATGATTTACCCATGATTATATATAAACCCCCCCCGTACTTATTATGACACAACAATCCACTGTAAAAAATTTCAACATTAAATGTAATAGAAATCTAATAATTTAAAGTAAATAAACAAATACATCAAAACAAAATAATGAAAATAAAAACAATAAACATAATAAAATAATTATTAAATTACATTACAAATAATAAAAATAATAAATAATAGATTAGTGACAATCTGGATAAAATGTAAGGTAAAAGGCATATAGTCAGTATATATATATGTATATATATATATATATATATATAGTCAATATAACAGAAATATAATAGAACAAATTATTAAAATGATATGGTGTGATATGTAACAAAGCATTGGTTTTTGTTCAAACAAAGGAACAACTTCATCTGTGATGTGACGTCACACAGTGGTGCAGCCGCCATTTGTAGGACCGAATTGCAACATGCCGTCTATCTGCTGTGCTGTGGGTTGTAATAACAGCAAATCACAAAGCAAAGGATTAACGTTTTACAACATCCCCAAAATCACTGAGCTTCGTCAGAAATGGATTTCTGCTATCAAGAGGGATCACTGGACTCCTACAGAACACTCCAGACTGTGCAGTGAGCACTTTATTTCGGGTAAGTAAGGTATCACTAAGTTAAGTGTTATCAAACTTTAGCTGTCCTAACATTAGCGTTGGCTGACAAATTCAATTATGTAAATTATCGCTGACTAGTTTCCAGACAAAATAGGTCATCTGTGTCGCTGGCTAAAGCTAGTTAAGGAATGTCCAATGTTAGAGTAACTAATTATTGAGTAGGTAATTGGAGTCTCATTCTATCCCTGCAGGCAAGAAAAGTGATAATCCTCTGAACCCGGATTATGTGCCAAGTCTGTTTGCCTACCTGTCACCCGAGCAATGCCAAAGAAAAATCAATTGCTACAAGAAATTTGAGCAAACACAAGCTGTCAAAAGGAAGAGATGTTGTACTGGTGATGTGTCAGTGTCACCCTGTGATTACTGTACTCACATCGAGACTGACTACAGTGTCAACTTTCCTGAGGATAGCAGGCAGAGTGGGGAACACAGCTACTGTAAAGACCCTATCCATACTGAGAGCAGTGTTGTGTGCCCCAATGAAGCCTGCCAAGCAACTGTTAAGAAACTGACAGAAGAGTGTACCAGATTGAGGTTTATGATGACGATACCGAGTTATGATCGCATTGCTGAGTATAGCTAGCGTTCAGTTCATTTTACCCTGACTAGGCAACTCAACCGAGCGGTTGAGCACTTTTTCTAAGGTAAAAACAGAGATACATTTAATCACCACGTTTCTGATATTTAACCAAATATACCGTTAGGAGGTCTAGAACATGTCTAGAACATTTATTTATTTTTTTATCTCAACTTTTAACGTCACTTGCAGCTAGTGTTTGAAGGGAGGCGTCACGTCAATACATTCCCGGTTTTGGCGCGGCTTTTCGGCAACAATATATTTTTGCTGCAGTGCCACCCAGTGGATATGATTGCCATTTCATACTCTATTCAATGAGGGGTGTAAGGACAAACAGCCAAAAATGGGGTTTGGCGAATTTTAATTACAGTAATTTGATCGCAAAAAAAGGTCAGCTGTGCGGTTACAATGCACGTTAAAGGGTCAATGTTGAGAAGTTTAGGGACCAATTGGTGTGTGAAAGTTTATTATGTAAAGACACTTTATTGCCCTAGATGACATGCTTTCATCAACAGCTCTTCTTGGTTTCTTACTGATCTTTGTCTTACATACTTCCTATTAAAACAAAGCCTGCAGGCAGCATGTGTTGCTCTGTTGTCACTGGTGTGTGTGTTTATATCAGTGCTTTGACAGTGAAGGCCCTGTGCTTCACAAGTCTTCTTGTATTATATCAGCTGCCTTGTGGGTCCAGTATTACTCTGTGTTATGTAATAAACTTAAACTGTGTTTTTGATAGATCACAACGTCAAACAGGAGTTTTTGATGAGCAGTGTCTAAAGCAGTTTCACAGTCTAACTTTGTTCAATGGAGAGACTGATTGAGATGGGCAATAAAACCTCTCCCTCATCATATGTAATATACAAGTACACATGAAATTTGAGGCCAAGAACCAGAACAGAATCTCCAAGGGCTTATCGATCCATCCATGACAGACAATCAAGACAGATATCATTCACTCTGTATTTAGTGATATACTGAAACACCATTAAGCAGTTTTAAGATGTGATGAGCCAACAGCAACTGTCAGCATTAGTTTCTGAAATTGCCTTTTCAGACTTATCACTTGATGCAATCGATGAGCTGAATAAGAGGAGATTAATTGGCTTTTCTACGCACTAAGAAACTTAAGTAACCTCACTTATTCACAGTCATCACAGCAGGCTGTTGAATGCAGGCAGTGACGGCTATTATAAATGTGTTTGGGCTGAAAGTGAACCACCGGGATGCACCACTTATCGGTCACAATTAGGAGAGAATGGAAATCTAAGCTTATCCCAGTCTGTTTTCCCCCCGTTTCACATTGTTATTTTTCTTTGCTCTTAAATTTGTCTAAATCCATAAACGTTATTTTTTTTCATTAAATTAAATTCTATAACATTTTTAATAATAGTAATTATAATAACACATAATAATATAATGTAGAAATATAATTTAATATTTCAAATATTAAGGTTAAAATTAAAATTCTTTTCATGTGGTCTCAGACACTGTATGTAGATATATGGGTGTATAGTGCGAGACTATGCTTTGATACTCATTTATAAAGAGAAGCTTCATTTAATCAACGTTCACAAGCTATAAGGTCCACATTTCAACTATGGCAAATTTCTCCTCATGGCTGATTCCCCTCCGTGCACGGCATATAATTTGAATAAAACTTCCATCTGAGCTCTTCATGAAGGCCATCATCAGTTTGAATGCAGGCAGGATGCGGTGATGTCACAGTAATGATAGATTTGCTCTGTTTCTATGGCGCTCTGGAGAGGGAAGGGAGCTGTTTGTGTCTCAGGCCTTGGCCGTTCTCTCGGATCGTCGTTTATGGTCATGCCAATCTGCTTATTAATAAGGAAAGGAGCGCACTTAACAAGTGCAATCAGTGCGCATGGCCGGAGTTGAATGGTTGTAAGTAGAGGGTCAAGTATCTTAAAAGACCTCTGATTCATCTGGTAATTATTTAATCTCTTTCCTCACACATCTCTGACATCTCAAAAACTCTAAGAAATATTACCTAGCATTACTGTAAAAATAATCAACAACCAGGCCTCTTATCAAGGAGGTCGTGTAGGGTCACAAATGTGCGGTAATGGGAGCAGAGACAAACAAAATGGCTTATTTCTTTTAAGTACAACACGGTAAAAGGACCTTTCAATTTTCTTTTCTTCCAAAGCCCACTAGGGCTGGGCGATCTGGCCAAAAGTATTATTACAATATTTTTTCCCCATGCCATACAATATCACAATATTCATGTACCATTAATGGGGAAGGAAATGCTTTTTGTTTGTTAGACCTTGAGAATGAATGAATGTAAACATAACAGGTCCCCATGAAATCCATTTTATTTTCCTCAAAATCCTGTGTTTTCCGTTTTTTGTTTTGTTTTGTTTTTTTGAAAATGAAATATGAAAAAAGAAAATATAACAATTAATTTACCACAAAACATTTACTTTTTATTTTTTGTTAAATAAGATAAATTAAAACATGGATGAAAAAATATCTTGGTTGTATGATTTTTTTTAAAAATTATAACAATATTATTACTTTGAGAAGTACGTTTTAGTATAGTAAAAAAATTTTTCCTTTCATAATTTCTTCAAGTTAAACCAAACGTTTTTATGTCCACATACTGAGACGGCGGACACTGAAAAAAACTGTTAGCATGAGTTTGTGTAGTAGATGAAACTACTCCACTCATTCACTCAGAGACAAGGTGAACATGAAGACATATTGGCAGTTGTCACATTTATTTGATAGGCTATTATATTAATCGATATCGAGTAAAATTGTCCAGATCTTATTATTGTTATTGACATAAATTTGATCAAAATTTTGTGACATGATATTGTTTATCACACAGCCCTACGTAACACTTTCCTATACACTAATTAAAGAGATTAATATTAAATAATTTTTAAAATGTTGCAGATTTATGTAATTGTATTTATAATAAAAAAGAAAATGTGGTGGGGCTGTTTGCTGTAATCAAGTTTATTTATTTATTTATTTTTATTCAAACTGAATTCTTTTAGACATTTTTCTTATTTTAGGGCAATTGGACAGAAATAGTTTGGGACATGAAGTCCAGTCAACATAATATAGTTGAGGACTGAAAGAGGACAAATGGTTCAGTTCTCTGGACTGGCACAAACCTGTTTAACAGCATACTGGTTTCTGTCAGAGAGACTGACACTTTTGAGCTGTCCAAACTCTTTTGGAGGTCCAAATGTTGATGTAAAAGCAGACAATGTTGTTGAGACTGACAAGTGATCAGAAAAATCCATTTCTGTGGTCCTAAACAATAAAAAAAAAATAGCCGTCTGTGTATGTCATGGGAACAAAAATAAAAAAAACCCTCTTTTTATTGTGCTTTATGACAGACAGGAGGCACAAATGTTGTGGGAGTCTCTGTTGCTCCAGACATGCTGACAAGATAAAACTTTGGGATTTTGAATTTTGTCATGTCGACTATCGGGACTTTCAATGCTTTGAGCCACTGGATAGAAAAAGAGGGTCTGTCTGAACGAACTGTTTGATAGATTCACAAGAGTAATAGCAAAATGTTTTTTCTTACAGATGCTGTTCTCTGTGGAGACTTATTGTTTATCATTTGTTTGTATGTAATAAGCTTTCCCTCAACCCTCCTGTTAATGGTTTTATTGGCATATTGTTTCTGTTTTTATCCTGATCCACCTGCCACGGGAATGCCATCAGCTTTGGTTTGGTAAGAAGCATCTGCCAAGAGAATAAATGCAAATAAATATGAATATTCACCAGCAGGGAGTGTCTCATTAGAAGACCCTGCTGTCTGTCAGTGTAACTGATTCCCAGATCACTCGGTGTGGTGGTTGGGAGCTTCGTGTTTCATTCTAATCTCTTTTAAGGACTAATCATTTTCGTTTTTAATTTAGATTTGGGGCGAGTGTAGTCATCAATCACAGCAGCTTCCTCGTTCTCAGAGCCACTTTCAGCTTTTGAGGAAAGACACAAGATATTTACAGCTGACTGGCCAAGCCAAATATGCACTGTCTCAACTGACAATGACAAATGCAGATGATACAGAACTAGTCCTGATCAAAGCCATCACGGCATTTGGAAGTGATGAAAAGATGCAGTAGTTTCACTGGGTAGGAATCTCCTATCTGACCCAGGGTTATTATAGTTAACTAAAAGTAAAATTATACAGACATGTTTAAAAAAAGAGACTAATAAAAATTACAAAAATATTATAATTCACACATTATTAATTCACAAATTACTTAAACAAAATTAGAACTCAATGACACTAAAACAACACTGACCTGAACCTGAAAAGATTCAACAAACTATTGGGTATTGGATTCATGTTGTTTTTTTAATGTACATTTTCAGATTTGATACAGTTTTAGGTTTGTAGTTTTGTTGTTTTATGTTTTGTTTTTATATTATTTTTTATATTAATGTGATATATTATTATTTGTCACTCATTATGTCTTTATTATTACATTATTCTAGAATACATATAAAAAACACTTATAATAACAAAAACATAGCGTGCAGTTTATGTATTGTATTTTTTTTCTTTTGTAACTTTAAAGGTAACTAAAGGTTTCTTCTAAGTATACTTGTCAAAATGAAAACAAAAAAGACCAAACTATAACATTTGTTTTATAGTTTCTACAGACCACCATATTTTTAAGTTTATGTAGGCCACATTTAAAAACAATGTTTTGAAACAAGGCTTAAACCGATTTTTTGGAGAATTTTTTTAATGGCAAATTTCTTAGGTCAGATCTCAGATACTCTAAGGTGGAGTAGTTGTAGATTTACATCTACATTATGAATCATATAGCATAATTCAGAACATCAAATCATTATAAAGAAATATAAAAAGATAATTTGGCTGTTTATATTTGATCTCTGTTCCTCTCACTAATTTTTCTCTCACTAATACTGATTTATAAAATATTATCACATGTTCATGACTTTTACAAGCTGGTTTGCACCTTTGGGATCCTCTGGGTTAAACGCCAAATCTTACACTGGGTTAAGTGCTGCCTAGTGCCGCTCACCCATGTAAATAGGCAAAATGCGTGCTTAATATGTAAAAGAGTTAGACCTTCCTGGGCAATGTTGCTTGATCTCATTTGCCTCCAAGAGAGCAAATTAAATGACAAGCCTGTTTTAATCCTGAAATAACCTCTCTAATCCTCCTTCAGTGGTCCACTGAATCCAGCCAACAAATTTCCTTGAAATCAAATCAAAGCGGTCTCAGTAGGGACCTCAGGGGCACTGCTATGCCGTGCTCATTTGATAGGCAATTAGGTAACATAATGTTATGATTGTAAGGTTGTGAAAAATAATACCCGTGTGTTAGGTGTGTGAGCTAAGACTTAAGATGCAGTCTCACACTATTGTATTTCACTGCCGTAACTGCCCTTTTAAAATTACTCGTGTTGACAGTATGATTTGTTTTCCTGTTTTTCCCCCCATTATGAGTAACTTAGAAGCTTGAAGGAACGTCAACATTTATTTGCAAAATGACACCTTAGACATCACGATCGGACTGACACGAGTGTAAAGAGCCTGAGACCAAATGAAGAAAAATGGCTTTAAAAAAAGTCTTTAAAAGAGGGGGAGAGAGGAATGGGAACGGCACTGCGGGGGAGTGAAGGCATCGGAGAGACCGTGGGGATGTCAAAATGCTCTTATTTGTAGTATCAGATGTGAATAATAGTTGGAGGCTGACATGAATCAAGAGAAATGTGTGTGTATGTGTGTGTGTGAGACACCAAAAGTAATAGTGACAGAGAGAGAGAGAGAGAGAGAGAGAGAGAACACACCTGCTGAACAACTGGCTGAAGAACAGTTTTTACATGTAATGTTAAAATTCTCTGTAATAATAATAATGATACTTTTACCACATTTAGTTCTAGTTATTACATTTGATTGGCCGAGAGGCATTCCAAGAGTCTTGATATAGTCTTGATAGAGTCTAAAAATAAAAAAATGCTGAAAATTTATGCATCCTGAGGCCATCTAAAATGCAGATGAGTTTGTCTCTTCATCGTGACATATTTGGAGAAATGTAGCATTACATCACTTGCTAAAATGAGCAAATTAGTACAATGTGGTCACGATTTAACTAAAACAAGGGAACAAATTAATAAAGTCAGTTGAGGGTGGTTTCATAGGGAGGGACATTGTCATTGTTGAAAGCATCTGATTGGACAAAAAAACTGTAGTGCAGGATGAGTCATCAACAGTGTTAGGTAAGTTACTCAAACAAAGTAATCCACTAAAAATGAATAATTACTTCTTTAAAATTTAGCTTTTTTTTAGCAAGTTAGCTTTTTATTTTTTAAGTGATCAAACCAAAAAATACACTACAAAGTGAAACTCATAGTTCTTTCAGTAATTTAATATTGACTGAAAAAAGTATCAAAACAGCAACTTGAAGGATCACTTGCATTTTTCCTGGTAACAGTGAAAATAACTTAAAATGTTCCATCATTTTTGATCATACAGATAAGACTAATACATCATTTGAAACTGTAAAAGGTGTACTTTTATTTGTATACAATCGCAATATCAACAAAACACTGTGCTTTTGTAAAATAAAGAAAAAAACAGGGTACACTTTCTGCCATCTCAGTCTCCATGACCTTCTTTCTGAAATGTGCCACAAAATAAACGAAAACTCAGTGAATACTCGCCACACAGACATGAGAAATATATCTAAAAAAACTTTAAATGTCTATTTTTAAATGAAATCAGTTAAATTGTAAACAAATATTCTCTGATAAAGTAATCTGTATGAAACCAATGAGAGGTCCAGTCTTTCCCGTACGAGATCATTATCTGTAATGTGATCACACCCACGAGCAGCATGCTATTCATATGATAATCATCCACGTAAGACGTCACATCACCCACAAAAAAAAAGAACGTGATGCAACTCGCGGCTTGATCCAGCAGAGGATATCATTTCTTATAGGTCGTTTATTATTACTTATTTTAGTGTTATTGTGGTATAAACTTGTAAGCATTTACTGGTTGGACTTTTCCCAAACTATAATGCCAGACTAAAATATGTGAAATCGAGTGCAACATTTTGAAATATGATGGGCAACCTTTCATTGCATCTACGACTACGTTCTCCGGTGATTTATTAAACGGCATACTGACGCGCAAAACATGATTTTAAAATGCATTTTACATCATATTTTTTCTTAACACTGCATTTGTAACTTCAGTAATGCAATTTTATTGACATTAGTAACTAATCAGATTACATGAATTTAAAATGTAACGCATTACATAACTGCATTATCAGGAAAAGTAATTAGAATACAGTACCGACTCTGGCCATCAATATTTTGGTCTGTGTTTACTGGATAAGAGAGACTGTACATTTATACAATATATGCTTAAAAATAAATGGTCAATGCTCAGGAGTATACACTAGCATATAAATGACCTCAAAGCTAACACTCATGAACTAAACAGCATAAAATATTGACATAACATTCACTGAATTTAAACAATTCTGAGAGCTAACTAGCAAATATATGCAAATGTATTCTGGCTACACTGTGAGAATGTAACAGACTCTCCACGGAGATCGTCTAGATTGTGGAGAGGTCATGATGAACACTGCCACGCGTGAAATAAAAAAAGACCGGATCAGCTCGAAATTATTTTTTTTCTCGTACCACTGCCCTTCTGTTCATAACCGTTCAGCTCGTCTGCATGTACTGTTATTTTCATGCTTGTGAATTCTGCGGTATCCCAGAGCCTCCAGCAGCTTGTCTAACTCCTCTGAAGTGTGAACAACCGCTTTTGAAAGATGAGGCATGAATTTCCGCCATGGAAAGGGCCACAGACCGCTGGATTATGATTGCTGTGGGCCTGCTTTACCATACTTTGTTACTGCAAAAACAAACTCAGAAGCCTTCAGCAAGAAAAAGAGAGAGCAGAAAACACTCACAAACCAAGTGCTCTGAGGGGAGAACCACATAAGACCTGTGCTTTTACTTAACACAATTTTGAAAAGGCTAAATAAGAGCAAATCCCAGCATATTTATATTTATATTTATATTATTTCAATAATCAACCAAAATTCAATCTGAACTTGACAGGCAGTGAGAACTATACATTTTCATTGACATGTTAGTGGGTAGATGACACAAAGTTTGACTCACTTGACATGTGAAAAATTGATTTGTGCCACTGCAATTTAGAAAAAAATATACTTAATTTTCAAAGACTAAGTTGCATTTAAAATCCACTCAACTAAAAAAATTTAGTGGGGCACATTTGAGTGGTCATGAGTGTTGATACACTGATTTCTAAAAATGTTTTTAGACATCTATTATTATTTAAATGTGCAGCATTTTGCTCTTTTGTAAACTGATTTTTTCAGTTGTTATATTTTCAATGAATGATGTCTGAGATATCCAGGGAGGCAAGGACACAGTGTCTTCAGTTCATTTATGGAGAGAAGAAATAGACACACCAGTTTGCAGTGCTTTATTGTTTAAGATAAGCACTGCTAAGAGAGGGAAAAGGGTAAATACAAAAATGTTGTTATAGAGGCTTTCGTCCTCTCTAACTCAAATCATCAGGTCTGTGCAAACTCACAAGATCTCTTTTGCCCTCTATGTTAGGTTTGATAGTTTGTTTTGCAGTATCATCGAGTTGTTTTGCTTAAGACATGAATGAAATATAAACAGTATATTAAGCAGGACAGCTGTTTTCATTACTGATACTAATAAGAAATATTTCTTGAACACCAATATTAGACTGATTTTTGCAGGATTCTGTAGTCCAGATTTTGTTAACACCACAATGTTACTCATATTTTCCAAAAACACATTGGAAATGGTTGTCTTCTGATTCACATGCATATACAGATTAATACTCTTTCATATAATCACATCAGCTATCCCTGTTTTACTTCCAGCACTGCAACTAGTTGAATCCAGAGTCATTTCTTTGTTTTGCTCTTGGTCAACACCTCAGGGAGGAGGATTTGTTTTATTCTGCACAGAAAACCCCTTATCTGATCTGCTCACTACACTCTGTTAAGACTCACACTGAGCTGCTGTTATTTTAAGGAGAGCCCTCCAAGATTTTCCTCCCCATGGTTGGTGTTATGTTGTGGCACAGCCTGAAAATAAAAAATAAAAATGAGCTTATTATAACAAGCTGACAATGCAAGGAAATTGTGTTTTCATGAAATTGTCAGGTTGCTTTTGACATCAAAATGCAAAAAGACTGTCAAAATGCCAGTACAAACATTTACATACAGAGTGAAATCGGGGTAATGGGAGCAAATCATGACTGTGTTTCAGTCATGTTTTGACTGACATGAGAAATGCTAACCTAAAAGTAGTACCATCTATATGAACTGGTCTTAAAACTATTATTTAACATCACTGAATCAACCTAAATTCATTAATTTATACTGAAGAAATAGCTTGTAAATAATTAAATGTTACCACTTTTTACAGTGCCCAAATGAGACACGCTGATTGTGATCTAATTCATATTTGGGCAGTGAAATGTGTCCATAATTCCATATAATTTTTTTAAAGCTTGCTAAAAAGTAGCTAAATGGGACTGCAGAAGATGCCTGAGACATTAAACATCATCAAGCTGAACAAGTAAACTCATCTCATCTACTCACTAGTCCACTTTCAGAGCCTCACTGTGTTTAATATCACACTTTTGCAAACTATTCTAATTCGAACTTTCAGGGAAAATGTTTTTAAATAAAGACTAAAAAAAGTTGAAGTCATGCAATCATTGTCAGACTCTGTCTCTCTGTGTCTTGTTTCCCCTCCTCCTGTGCCCATATTTGGTCTTCCTGTTCCGTTCCTCGTTTTGTGTTCATTAGTTGATTAGTCTCCAGCTGTGTTCTATTAATTATCTAGTTTAGTCCCCTGTTTATAAGCTCTGTGTTTCCCTGCCTCTGTGTCCGGTCTAATTGTCATTCTGATCGTCATTCAGTGTTTTATGTGTTTCTCCAGCGATTCCTGAGTTTGTTAAATAAAAGTCTTCGTTACTGAAGTTCCTCGCCTCCTCGTTTCCCTTCTCCTGAGTGGATTGTGACAGAAGACCGGACCATTACCGATGACTTCAGCTGAGGACGCACTGTGTGGGTTGCGGCAGGGCGGTCTGAGGTTGGAGAGCTATGTGGAGGACTTCCTCGAGCTCGCCAACCGGGTGAGTTGGCACGACGCCGCTCTGGGTGCGCGTTTTCTGCTGGGGTTGGATGACGAGACGATACGCTGCGATCTTCCCATTGGTGATTTTTCCCTGATCGAGCTTCTCAATCTTGTTCTATTTCTAAACGGTTCCGACTTTGAAGTCGAGGAAATTCCCCAGTGTCGTCATCCCGCTCCAGCAGGAATGCGCCGCGTCTCCCCAGCTCACCCCACGCCGAGAACCTCCGCATACCTCTCCAACGGCTCCTATCGCCTGCCCAACCCCAAGAAATCTCCCCTGCCTCCGAAGCAGCTCCATCCTCCTCAGCCCAGTGCCGCCGTCCTCAGCTAAGTCAAGCCAGCTGCCGTCCGTGGCTCTGAAGTCATGTCCGCCGCCATCTGCGGCTCCGAAGTCAAGCCCGCCGTCCGCGGTGAAATTAACACCGCTGTCCACGGCCAACGCAAGACAGCCGCCTGTGGCCAACGCAAGACAGCCGCCGTCAGTGGCCAATGTAAGTCTGCCACCCACGGCTCTCCCAAGCCCGCCGCCGTCCGCAGCTCCGAAGTCATGTCCGCCACCGTCTGCGGCTCTGAAGTCAAGCCCGCCGTCCGCGGCTCCCTCAAGTCCGCCGTCTGCGGGATAAGCCAACCCGCCGTCCGCGCCTCTCCCAAGCCCGCCGGCAGACAGTATGGCAAGCCCTCCTGTGCCCACTCCTCGACAGCGTCCTCCTGTGCCCACTCCTCGACAGCGCCATCCTGTGCCCACGCTTGCAGAGCGCCCCAAGAGTCCGCGCTTGCAGAGCGCCCCCAAGTTTCCACGCTTGCAGAGCGCCCCCAAGTCTCCGAGGTTTCCGCGCTTGCAGAGCGCCCCCAGGTTTCCGGAAGCGCCCCCAAGAGCCCGCGCCTCCTGAGCGCCCCCAAGAGCCCTCGCCTCCTGAGCGCCCTCAAGTGCCCGATCGAGCCCCTGCTTTCCCCAAGGAATTTTTTTTTTTTTGGGGTAGTAGGGCTCCGGCCGTAGAGGCCCGAGGCGGGGGCTGGGGCCGTGGTCTCGGAGCCGGACCCTCCATGGCCGCCCAAGCTCCCTGCTCCGCCATGGCCTCCAGACTCCCCTGACCCGCCATGGCCTCCAGAGTCGTAATGTCAGACTCTGTCTCTCTGTGTCTCATGTTTCCCCTCCTCTCGTGCCCATATTTGGTCTTCCTGTTCTGTTCCTCGTTTTGTGTTCATTAGTTGATTAGTCTCCAGCTGTGTTCTATTAATTATCTAGTTTAGTCCTCTGTTTATAAGCTCTGTGTTTCCCTGCCTCTGTGTCCGGTCTAATTGTCATTCTGATCGTCATTCAGTGTTTTATGCATTTCTCCAGCGATTCCTGAGTTTGTTAAATAAAAGTCTTCGTTATTGAAGAAGTTCCTCGCCTCCTCGTTTCCCTTCTCCTGAGTGGATTGTGACAATCATGCTCTAGTTCATTTATAGCCTACGTTATTTCTGGCAATTGTATTTAGGCTTCAGAATGAATAGAAGTTGTGTTCTTTTGTGAAGATCATCATGATAAACAAAACATAAGAATCGTAAACTTTTTTTGGTCACGGAGCTTATTTTCTTCAATAATCCAAAAGTCAGTGGAAAACTCATATAGGGTTTTAAGTTCCAGGATGGCCTACAAAAATACAACATAACTGCAGCAATTTATTTCCTGGTAATGTACTGGTAACGAACGGATATACTGTAGCATATATTTGTATACAACTGCTTGTTAAATAAACAGTTTTTTTTTTTTGTGGACTTGAAACATTCAGGTCAGCTGAATTTTCAACATCAGTGCTGAAATGCTGAATTCTGTGTTAATATTCTTCAGAGTAGGACTGTTTCAATTCGGCAGTTTTATGAAACTTATCATTTGGAAATATTTTAATTGCAGTAAACTTAATTCTTCAGTATTTGGAGGATAAGTGGGAGGTAACATTTTTACTAGTAGATAACATAACTGAGCACATGGAAAGGCGTAATGGATCATATTATGCTCTGTCAGCTGCTATTACATTCAAGTACCGTGGGCGTATCAATTAATGTGAATGCACTTGATGTGAATACAGTGCATGATATTTGCAAAGCAACTTAAAAGATTCTCACTTCTATGCCCCATTATTGTTATTATAACTTTAAGTAATTGATTTTTAAAAAGTAATACTGGCAATTTCATTTTAAATATACACACTTATGGACTTTTCCCTGTATAACTGAAATTCAATAATCTAACATGTTAACCCTCTACAAAAAACAAAGAAAAGAGAAAACAAATAAACCAGAAAAGACTGGTTGCTTTAGAAGAGATTTATCCAAGCTCGATAATGATTGCAGCATTACAGTAAATCAATAAACCTGATGCGACTCTAGCTCAACAAAACAAATGTGTTTTTCCTTGCATAAGAATGCTTAAGTCTCTCAGGAGCCTGGGTTTCAGGGAGAGTAGCTGTGTTTTTCTTCTTCTCTTTCTGCTGTAGGCTCTCCGTCCTGTTTCGATTATACAGATTATAGAGAAAAAAAGAGGCCAGGAGATGAGGGCTCTGGAGATGAGTTCTTCACTCCACAATTCAGCTGGTCACGTCGATTAAGATGTGAACTTTTAGAGTTCCAGCAGTTCACATTCAGCTCAGGGGGCCTTATCTGAAATTAAAAAAACCCTCCCTTTTCCTTCCGCTTTGAAGCTTCTCCGAGCCACTCAAACAGTTTCAGTCAGAGGATTGGAAAGCTGAATGAAGACTTTGATTTCTGGAGCTGGTTTTGCTTGTCACTTTGAGTTACGCACCGGATGATCTGACGAGGAGAAACACGCATTTCACTGTTGCTTTAGCAGCCCCACCTCTTTATTACTGTCCACAGCCTCAGCTATTGGTTGGATTAATAGCCACATGCTAGTTAAAAGAGGTTACTGTAGTTCAGATGTCAGAGTTGTATCTTAGTCAAGAAGTTGGATCTTCTCATGGTCAGTTGTTCTTCTCAAAAATGTTATATCACTGATGGATTCTTGTACCAGTTACTGGTCAAAGCATAAATATATGCCAATGTATTCAGGGTCCAAAATTAACTATTGCTACTAATAGTAAGAAAAATTATATTATTGTATTATATTTCTCACCAGCCATGAAACTGTGTTTTGCATGATTTTTTTTCTTTTTAATATAGATGGGATTAGATTTGATACATTATGAGATCTTTTGACCCAGCCACTGATCTGTCCTAATAAAGCTCCAACTGCAGAGTAACTATTTTATTTACTCACTAAAGCCAGTTTTTGCTCACATTTGGTTCTTGGCAGGTATCTACACAAATCACGAGCTGCTTCATTTGAAAAAGGAATATAGATTGATTTAAGATTAAGATTAATCGCGCCGTACTCATCCATTAACCAGCTGCTAATAGCTAGTCTCAGTTAACATTGACTCACAAACTGCCAAAACACAGTTTACAGGTAGTACATTGCATATCACTAACCAGTAGTGTCACTGATTAATCATGCATGTAGCATTGATTTCAGTTTCATCTGGCCCTTAATTTGAAAAAAGCAAAATGCAAGTGTGATGGCTAATCATATCACAATCTTCAAAGCACAAAGAAAAAAACTAACCTCTTGAACATCTTGATTTTCATCATTCAAAGGCAAAAAAAAAACATGAGTTGCTGTATGCAGAAAGAAACAACCATGTAGAAGTGTGTGGATCAAGAGGATAAGAGTTGTGCACAATGACTCTAAACAGTAGTCCCATCCATCCATCCATCATATAAAAAAATTACTTAAACTTAACTTAAACTTAATATCTGGTTGTGCCACCTTTAGCAGCAACATACATACATAAAAATGTTAAAATGTAAAACTTTTTAAACTACTATAACTTTAATTACAAATAAGGCTTTTTAAAACTTTTCAACATTCCCAGTTTGTCTAGTTAAATCTTTGTAAATAATGATTTTTATGATTTTATCGTTAGCACTTTATTTTACAGCCCTGTTCTGCTTGTACATATTACGTACTTATTATAGTAATTACAAAAACTGGGATATAACTAGGTACTAACCCTGAACCTAACCTTACTCTAACCCTAACCAGTTACCTTATAGGCTACTATCTAGTACTTTCTTGAGTAAATACACTGTAAGTACACTATATGTACACATACTGTGAAATAAAGTGTAACCGATCTATCTAGGGTTACAAACGTGCAAACTTCAAGGCTTTTTAAACTTTCAAATACAACTTTGTCAGTCCAAAAGTTTATCTTGACAAGTTTTTTTGTCAGACTTTTCAGTTACAATTATATGAATTTCTTTGAATTTCAGTTAATTAATTTGATTCTACTTACATTTGATTTGAAATTGCATCCTATTGGCTACGCCAATTCAAATTCAGGAACTGAGTTTAAATTTAACAGGCATTCTCAATTCATTTCTGAATGGTGAACAACCTTGCTGTTCCAAACCAATTTCGATTCCACCTTTCTCTCCCCTTGCTGGTCTCTCTTCACATTGTACTTTTGAGTCAAAACTGGTACATTCGCACCATCAACTTGAGTTCCACCATAAGTACAACCTGAATCTCCTAGAATCTTATACAGCAGGGAGTAGGAGATCAACACACAGACAGCAATATTGCCTCTATCACAGCAGTATCGCAGGCCTTGGCAGAACACCAGGTAGAGAAAATGTATCCTAGTGGAAAACTTCAGTGTGAATGCTCAGAAAACAGATTCTTTTCCAATTTCATATTTTCTATTTCATCACCTCTTTCAAAGATACCAATCCGTCTGGAATGGTGCGAGATGCTATTTTGAGAAATAGGAGAGAGAAATTGGACAGACTGGTTTAAGTAGATCTGTCATAGCCCGGGGGACGAAAAAAAACACACCAGGCAATTGGTGGCCTATGGAACCCATGCAAGATGGCGCAAGAATTTTGGCTGGTGTTTACGAGCAGTACAGTGCATGTGGTTTGTTGGGGACTAGACTATTGGAAAGCAACGTTCACATCTCAAGGACATTGAGCTCACTAATTACAGTTAACCATTGCATTTGGCACCATCCAGTGAGGATATGGTGGCATTAAGCCACCCTCTCAGACAACAGGAGGCGTCGGTCTCTGAATGGCTGATGTCTCGGTGTTCAAAGGGGGAGTGTGTTTGGCTTGGGAACGTCTATTGGGACCTCCTCTAATTATGGGCAGGCTGCCCTTAATCGGTGGTGGTATGCTGGCTGTCCTTGCTTTGATAGCTTGGCTGGGTGAACTCTTAGTAAGCAGGGCCAAATCCAAATGTCCAGCTGTGCTTGTAAGAGGATATTAGCATTAGCAGTAGCTTATGTTCTTCTGGGATGTCTGCTGGATTTCATGCTTTGTGTTTTAAATCAGTGGAGGTGTGTACAGTGATGGACATGTAGCACCTGTCAACCACATGGCTGGAGCTAATCAAATATGACATATGCCAGTCACACATGATATGACCTAAATAAAAATGCAATTGCCAAGAGCGTGTATGCAGAAGGCAGAAGACGACAATTAAAGCGTGTCATTAGGAAGGTTGTCTCAAGCTACCTCAACAGTGCATCTCCAAAGATATCATGACGTTAGGAGTCTTTCAGCTGCATTTATTTAATGGGTTATTGGTTAAGAATGTCTACATTAAATAATTTTTTTTTTTTTAAATATAGTTGTGCCATGTTCCTAGAATTGTTAAATTTGTATTCATGCTGGTTTCATGTGGTTTTGAAAAAAACATTTTCAATGACATTTGAAATTTATTGAATGTAAAAATGTCATGGGGCACAGATAGTGTGCTGACATATAACGCCGTTGCTGAGGACCTTTCCCAATCCTGCCTCCCTCTCTCTCTGTCACTTCGCTTCCTGACTACTCTCAACTGTCGTATCATAATAATAGCAAAACACCAAAAATAAACCTTAAAAAAAAATAAAATGTCATGGGGTGCACTGATCATTAAAAATATATAACATTTTTATTGCACTTTGAATGTAGTTGAGTTTACAGATCTTAATTACTATTTTTATTTTTATTTTATATATATATATATATATATATATAATTATTAATTCATCTATTAAGTTTTTGGGGAGTTGCACCGTATGACAATAACTTCAACTAATCATGAATTGTCATAAAAACTCTAAATATAATTTTATGTTTTCTTATTGCTCTTGACACACACTAAGGTCTGCAAGGGTACTTTTTATGATAGTTCTACATGTTTTTTCAAGAAATTATTAAGAGGACATTATGTCAACTTAATAAGTTTTTCTCTTTTTTTAATGAGGCTTGATTATGATATGACAATTGCATTACCCTGACATTTTTGTCTTTTGAAATATTTTAATTCAAAAATTAATAATATGCCCATCATAGAAAAGATGTTTTGACATTATTTTAATAAATTACATTTTTAATCCTTTTTTAAAATAAATTAACAGGTAGGACAGAAAAATGAGCATCACGCCATTAAAAAATTTAATTTTTTAAACTTCAGTGGATGTCTAAACACTGAGAGCACATTAAGATAAGCTTTTTACGGCTGCATCAGAGATTATAACAGGCACAATGAGATCCGATGAATATTAATAAACGTCTGCGGCCCGCACCTAATGCCAATTCCAAACTGAAGCATCATGTGGAAGTGCGGGTGCTCCATAGCAGATGGAGACACTGTCTGTTTGTATAGCAGAATTCATGAATAAAGGAAGGGACATAAACAACTCTAGTTTGCCCAGTATTTTAATGCAGCCAGAGGCCTTACATTGGTCGAGACTATCCGAACTCCATGGACCAACTAGTCATTAAAGAAAGAGAGTTACTAGGCACTCTGCATTAAGGAAGTGTGGGAGGGGAGAGCATCTAGAAAGTAAGAGTCTTAACCCTCTAATCAGAGCCTGAGTCAGACGCACACACTCGCTCATGTTTATCGGATGCGCCGTGAGCAAGCTTGGGCCCCCTGGACATGTAGATATGCTCAGGTAATTAAAGAAGCGGGGGGCCGCAGGCTCCAACTCAGCCTTCATTAACATTCTCCCATACCGTCCTCCAATTTCGGAGCCTCTCCAGCCAGAACAATCAATCCCTAATCACTCCTCCCTCCCTCTGCCCGCCAGCCAGACAACTCAATCCATGCTAAGATATGCTAATGGCATTCCCGGCGATGATTACACTGTGCAGTCAACATCGATTTTCAGTGACCTCCCAAAATGATCCATCTTCAAAAGCAAAGCTAAATGATACATTGGTCTCACCGCTAAGCAGTCAGATCTAAACTGTGTGTTATTGTCATGCATGTGTGCTTCCTTGTTAAGTAGTCACTTCTCAGACTGTTTATGCAAAGCAACTTATAGTACACTCAAGGGACAATCCCTCTAGAGTAAAATGAGGTTAAACGGCTTGTTTAAGAGTGCAACTGTGAATCAGCAACCTTCTAGTTTCTATTGAGGAGCATTAGCCATGCTACTTCATGTCTTGATCACTCCTTGTGGCTCCTCTATTATTGGTCTAAATTAATTTTTCATTCTTCTTGGTAAGTTAACAATCACAAAGTTGTGAGTTTGTGTTCTTAAAAGGATAGTTCACCAACAAATGCAAAATCTGACAATTTAGTTACCCTCATTATTCTGTGGAACTCAAAAAGATCTTTTGAAACTGTCTTTAAGTGTTTTTGGTCCATACAATGAAAGTAGGTGGAGTATTTGTTAGATTTGTATGTAAAAAAAAATAGCTTAAATGTTCTTCAGCATATGTTCTTTTACACAAAACTCTACTTTTTGAGTGAACTATCCCTCTAAGCATTAGACTTGTGGACTAAATCCTAAGATTTAGAGAAGAAAAGAGAAAACCTGCTCCAACTTTCAGCTTCCTCTCACCAATAGATGGCACTGTGCCGCCAATATTGCCAGCTCAGACCAGCTGTAGAGAGTGGAGGAGCCCATTTAATGAAATGTAAAGACATGGTAGTATCTCAGTGTGTTGTTTGAAATACACAATGAGTCTCTGCAAAACAGTTCTCAAAGAAAACCTGTTTTTGTCTTTTTTTGCAAGCAGGAAGTTGGAGTAATCCAGTCTTTAATGCATTGTGTGCCTGGATGAACTAAACTCTCTCTTTTGTCATTCAAAGCATTTTAAATAAAGACGTGGTTCAACAAGGTTCCTTCCCCGGTTTTGATGGCAAGGATTCAACTTCATTCTGAGGGTGACTTCCTGCCAGTTTGTGCTTTGACAGTATGAATGTACATAAGTTTGACTTGACTAGCTCATTAGCGCTAGGCTTTATTCTCCTTGTGGGAAAGAGGTCAGTGCTAAATTGCCCTGACTGCCATTCAGCATCTTTCATGTCTTTCACACACACACACACACACACACACACACACACACACACACACACACACACACACACACACACACTCTCTGTCTCTCTCTCTCACACACTCTTGGCTAATCAACTATGTTACTGAATGTTCCCGTGCTCTGCTTTAGTGTGGCAGAGACCTGGCTTGATTGCTCTTTTGACCTCAGTAATTGAGGTTATGTATGGATAAATATGTGTGTTTTAGAGAGGGGGAGTTTGTGTTGTTGTGCTGTAGGGCCAACATGGGCTTCTGGAAGAAAAAGTCGCATTCATTTTCTCCATAGAGAAATTGATTGTTAACGATTCTGTATAAACCATACAAGACTGACCTACCATGAGCCCTGAGGTTATGAATCAATGGTATAAGCCTCTGTTGAACCCATCAGTCAGCATAATTTCAACTTAATTAAAAAAAAAAATTAATAGCTACATTTTAAGTTATACATTAGAACTTTACATTGCCTATTCATGCTGCAGAGATTTATGCAGTTCATTCTTTCAAAAAAATATATACATATACATACTGTATATATATATATGCTGTAAATTTTTTAGTTTTATATTATATTGTATTAAACTACGGTTCAAAAGTTTGGTGTCATTAAGATCTTTTTCCAGAAATTGATAATCTTATTCAGAAAGGATGCATTAAATTGATCAACAGTGACAGTAAAGACATTTATAATGTAGCGAAAGATTTCTATTTAATAAATACTGTTGTTTTGAACTTACTATTCATCAAAGAATCCTGAAAAAATGTATCACCATTTCCACAAAAATATTAAGCAGCAACTGTTTTGGATATTGATAACAATAAGAAATGTTTCTTGAGCACCAAATCAGCACAAATAAATTACATTTGAAAATATATTACAATAGAAAACAGTTATTTTAAATTGTAATAATATTTCACAATATTACTGTTTACTTTTGATCAAATATTCAAATAAATGCAGCCTTGGTGAATACAAGATTCAAAAACATGACAAAATCTTGTTAATCTTGCTGACCTCAAACTTTTAAACAGTAAACAGTAACAAGATATATATAGACAGACAGACAGATAGACAGATAGATAGATAGATAGATAGATAGATAGACAGATAGATAGATAGATATATTCATTCATGGCATAGAACTGTTTATTAAAGAATTATTTTAGATCACTATGGAGAAAAAGAATTGAAAAATACTTCCAGAACAAAGACTATCAATAGGTAGGTGGTTGCACTCTATTATATTTAATAGTGTATTATATTTCAGCACACATCACACATGTCTGGTAGAGTATAATCACAAGCAGCTGGACGTGTTTTTCCATTTATTTCGAGACACCTGCGAGTGGCTTTATTAGTTGTCTGATTGTAAGGATTTGCTGGCATTTAACCTCACATACACACACCAAAGAAGATATGTTCAGCAATTTTAGCAGTTGGTCTCCTCGCCCTTTCTTTAAAAGGACAAACTCAGCACCAAGATTGACCCTCAGTGACCACCATGACCACACACATATCACATTTTATATCATGGTAAAACTGTAGTACTGACTACAGAATCTTTCTTACGCTAGGCTAATAATAACCATACCTCCTAAAGATACCTTTTGGCACTTGTCATGATAAATAAAACATTATGATGTTTTTTCACAAAGTAGGTTGAATGGGATATGGGACGGTCATTATGGGATATTGGTCCTTATTTGGTTTCCACAAGGACAGACTCACACACACACACTAGCCTGAAGTTGAGTAAGTCAAGCACAATCTCAGACCTTTATTTCTCTCCATCATGATTCCCTCTTATATCTCTATCCAAACAGACAGGAGCCTCCTATTATCATTGGTCCACTGCAGTTCCAGTGTGTATTTAATGTCTGCTCAACTGTACCCTCGAACGCATTTTCACTCATATTTCACGAGCACATTACTCAAGCTTCTGCCTTATTCGACGTCCTGAAGCACCACTCATTCGGTTAATGAACCATGCAATCAATTCCCACAAAGGAGGAGGGAGCGCCAAGTAAAAAAAAGATACGGTCACTGATAGTATCCGTGACGATTTTGGTCCAAGACTTCCTGTATCACCCTGGCAAATGATGCTTCGGTGGGTCACAAACCTTTCTGAGAAACACTGGGATCAATAAGAGGCCATTGTGTTTGTTATGTGAGCTTCACACCTAATCCCAGAAGACATCAGAGCTGCCTACTGTCTCAGGAGCTTCGTATAGGTGCTCTCCGGATAACAGAGATATCACTCACTCACAGCGTTGGACTCATGACCCCAGGTCAGCGGTCTGTATGTGTGTGTACACACATCGCTGTCCAGGCCCATTTCTGTCAGATTGCGCTGTAGGATATTGCATATGTTTCTGTATCTGTATGCCTGTTGGATAAAACTTGATGAATGTTCAACATCATATGTTGCACAATGATGTAATCACTTCGAGCTTGGAAAAGATAAAAATATATTTCTACCACTAATCCCACAACTGATTTAGATAAATGATACCAGTCTGTCATACCTTAGGGCACCATGTTCCTCAGACTCGCAGAGACAGTCGGTTTACTTTTTGCCCTTGGCGCTTATGCGCATTTCCCATTTTGTAAGTGTGTGTGTGCTTTGTGCATGCATGATTTATTCAGCAGATATGCAGCTGCTTTGGCCCCACTACTTTTTATAGATAGTCTGAAGCCAATAAAGAAATGCAGGCACTGCAAGCCGGTCACGAGGCAGTTAAAAGCAGAGTCAATAAAATGATGAGCTTTTGCAGAGCGGGAGTGGCCCCGTAAATGCCTCACCTTCTTCTTCTTCTGAATTGATTTTTATTGTGCTCAATGGACCTGATTAATTGTCGGTGGCCCCTGAGCGGTAGGGGCTGCGGTCGGCGGTGCAAAAGGTCCCCCAAAGCACTGCGGCTCATTCAAGCAAGATCGTCATGTGCTTTGTGAGCAAGTGAGAGACGCTATCAGGTAGGACTAAATGGCTTTGATATGAACTGTGTAGCGTCAAGAGGTCAGGATGGAAGTACTAACAATCCCATCATCCATTTATCGAGACCAAGGGTTTTCAAACTGGGGTCCGGGGGCCTCCCGGGGGCCGCAAGAAGGTGCTAGAGGGGAATTTTTAGGGTTGTCAAAACTGCTATTGTGTTAAACATTTAATTAATATCTTAAAACATTTACCAAATTATATATATATTTCATTTTGCTTTCTAAAGACTGGTTTGAAATTTTGATTGTAATTACAGTTATTTTATTGATATCCTTTATTTGTAACAGCATGAAATAAAACCCATATGGCTGATTAAAAAAAAATTAAGTTCATTTCTCCTTTCTAGCTGCAAACATATGTTCGTATTTGTTGCCAATATCTACAATAACTTACTTCTTAAATTTATTGTTAAAGGGCAATATTAGACATCTTAATCATGCCCAGTCCCCCTATTTGTTCATTTAGATTACATTTGCCATCACTTAAAGTTAATCTGTAAAAATATAAAGGAAAACTTTAGTATAGGGACCAATTCTCACTATTAACTAGTTTATTATTAGCATGCCTATTATTAACACATTGGCTGTTTAGTAGTACTTATAAAGCACATATTCTGCATGACCATATTCTACATCCCTAAACCTATCCGATACCTAAACTTAACAACTACCTTACAAACTATTAATAATCAGCAAATTAGGAGTTTACTGAAGCAAAAGTCATAGTTAATGGTTTGTTAATAGCAAGAATTGGACCTTAAAATAAAGTGTGACCAAATATAATTTCAATAACTCTGTTAAATGTAACCTTTTTCATATTGTACATTATAATGTCACTTGTAGCATTCATAATAATTGATTTTAGTTTCAGTGTTTTGTAGTAAAAAAAAAAAAAAAGTAGAGACTTTTAATATCAGCCTTTCTTCAGTCATGCATATTGACCAGAAATTTTAATATTGGTGCACCCCTACTGGAAACATGTTGTCTTTTAAATTTTATGTGTGGTATGTGATATTGTAAGGAAGGGAATCATCATATTTGGAGGTGCTTGGTATCAAAAAGTTATCCAGCAAACACTGAAAATAAGGAAGTCACCCCCAAGGGCCTAAGTCATGGACAACTCTGGATGTTTTAGCAGGGATGAGAGGAAATCTAAATTGAAAATAACAACAATGGTCTCTGGAGTGCTGCTGGCTTCCTGAGGAGAAAAATGCCTTGGTATTAGTGGCAAAAATGAAAGAAAGAAGCCAATTAGCGCCGATGGGTGCCGGTAATCAAGAATAACAAATGGCTGAAATTAGCCACCCCCTATTCATCTTTGTCTAAATATCTCTATTGTGCAGCAAACGCAGGTTGTATGGCCGGTGAATTTAGTTGCATGCTTTAAAGAGATTCGACATCCGGAGGTGGCGACCCTGCTGGTTTCCCTCACAAAGCATGCATGCACACAAAACACAAACACGTACGTAAAAACTGCGGAGTGATTTATCTTTTGTGTTCATAAATGAATGGATAGCTTTTATGTTTTCAGTGTTTTCTCCATGGTTCTTTTAATGACCGGTGTTAAAGTAGCTCCATTTATCGACCTTCGCTGAAACCTCAGAGCGCGAAATGATCACCGTTAACAAGAATGTGGGGAGAGACAGGCTTTTAGATAAAAATGAGCGGATAAAGGGAAACTGGATCTTGCTTTCGCTCTCTCTCGCTCTCCCCCTGTGCACCACACAACTCTGGCATCAGATCAGACACCATGTTCTTTTGGTAGATAAAGGGAAGCTCTTACTATTGTAACAAACACACCATCTTTTGTGACTGGCAACACCCATATGGATGATTACAGACTTGCCCTCCACAAAACCACTCTGCTGCAAGAGACCACAAAAACGTCAGGATGTCAAAACCGTTCTTGGCGTAACTTATACATAAACAAGGCTCTTTTGAATAAAAGCAATAACACAGAGTGCTTAAATAGTAATTAAATCATCAACACTCCTGAAACCATTGTTCCTGCAGAGTACAGTAACTATATTTAACATAACTGTGGTGTTTGTACGACCATAGTGACCTCAGGAAAAATGGATGGCTCGTCATTATTATGTTTAGAGTGATGTAAATGGTTTCTAAGGAATATGGTTTTTATCACAGACAAGAAACTGCCTTATTTGTATTAAAAATCACTGCATTAAATGTTGGACCCCAGTGACTTTTATAAAATATCTTTTTGTTCCGCAAAAAAAAGAAAATCATACAGGTTTGGACAACATGAGGGGGATCCTGAAATTACTGTACTCAGACCTGAGCTGGTTGCATTACATTCATGCAGATGGCTTTACTTTGCAATCAAAGTATACATATTAACAGTTCATACGTTCTCTGGAGATTGAAGCTATGGCCTTGTTATTAGCACCATGTGCGACTGTTTACGCTACAGGAAAGCTTTTATACGGCAGGCCATGTCGCCAGCCCTTAAGAGATTATTATGGATGAACCTACATGCTTCCTGCCAAGATACTGTAATTGCAGACCCTTTTACCAGGATTCAGCCCTCTGTGATTAACACAGTTGTTAGCCAACTTAATCTGTGATTATGTATTCTCTCCATTTTTTACTGAAAACTGTTTGGAACATAAACTGAAGATATATAAAATCATTAGTCCCGTAAACGTTTTAATGATTGTGTGGATTTCACTATTTCACACATCAAATGATCGGAAGTTTGTTTGCCAATCCTGTCTACGCTCCAATCCATAGCTGTGTTTCCATTACACATTCGTGCAAAACCTTTGTGATATTTGTTAAATGTCAATAAAAAAATGGAAGTTTAGATATTATAGTACATTAAAGAATGATCATGTGACTTTTACGTACGCCACTTTCCACTGCAAAATATTCCTTTTTCGAACTGCCTGAAAACCACCTCAGGCGAGCGTAAAAGCTTTTTTGTGTGATATATGGGAACTTTTGCGAAACTGATGTTTCCATTGGATGTATTTTCAATTCACAATTTCAGTTTGTGCAATTTGAAGGGTAATGGAAATACAACTCATGTTTTGTTTGTTTCAGTACTTATTCTTACTTTTAGCAAGCGTACTTAAAAAAGAAAAAAAAAAAAACTTTAGACCAGTTTTCAATTCAAGCTTTGACACAAAAATTTGTTGCTGGTCTGTTCTGATAGAGCAAAAAGAAAAGCTAAAGAAGAACCATTTTGGTTCTCAAAAGAATCTTTCAGTGAAGTTCTTATAGGAACATTTTTTTCATCATGTGAAGAACATTTTAAAAATCTAAAGAAACTTTTGTGTAATGGAAAGTGACCATGGATGTTAAATATTCTTCATGGAACCGTAGATGCCAATAAAGAACCTCTATTTTTAAGAGTGTAGTTCTTGGTGATATTTCAGTGTGTGAGTTTAAGGACATTTTGTACAATTGAGACCCTGGACCACAAAACCAGTCATAAGTGTCAATTTTTTAAAATTTTTACATCAACTAAAAGATGCATAAATACTCTTTCCATTGATGTATGGTTTGTTAGGATAAGGCAATATTTGGCCGAGATACAACTATTTGAAAATCTGGAATCTAAGGGTGCAAAAAAAATCAAAATACTGAGAAAATCGCCTTTAAAGGTATCCAAATGAAGTTCTTAGTAATGCATATTTTAGTAATGAAAAATTAAGTTTTGATATATTTACGGTAGGAAATTTACAAAATATCGTCATGGAACATGATCTTTACTTAATATCCTAATGATTTTTGGCATAAAAGAAAAATCGATAATTTTGACCCATACAGTGTATTTTTGGGTATTGCTACAAATATACCCGTGCTACTTAAGACTGGTTTTGTGATCCAGGGTCACAATTCTGAAAATTGTAAATCAGTTGAGGGCCAACATTGTTGAGGCCTTAGCACCCCTAAGCCTGACGTTCTAGAATAGACCATGTTTTTACATAGTTATTGTTATTGTAGTAAAACCCTGATGAATATTCAAAAGAGAGAAACTAGACAAAGTAAGCTTAATTTCCAAAAGGGGATCTGAGAAGCTGCTCGCCACGGACAGAATGGGTTTCTCCACAGCTGATATCAAGTACAAAGGAGACAAGAAGTAGATGTTGTGCTTATCACTCATGCTCGATGCTCAAGTTTGGCCGTGGGCATTTAAATTTCCAGAGTGATGAGTGTACGAGTGGCTTCTTTGCTCGTGCCTCATTCAGAGGGCACAAACACAGGAGCATTTGAATATTTCATCCCCCTTCCCCCCACAATGGCACGGCATTTCTCTCTGTCCCCACCACGCATGTCACTTCATATTACTCTTTCATTCTTCTGTGTTCCTTACTTCCTCCATATTCATGATCCTTTCGTTTCCACAGGATTCAAAAATGAAGGCACCAGAGGTTAATGTACTCCTTCTGTACACCATCACCGTAGAGGAGGTCCCATAAGATGTCTTTGTTTGGATCAGTAAATGTTTGAGAAGCTGCACTGTATTTCAGACTCTAGTGAAACTTGGAGTGCTCTGAAGTTAGAGCGCTCTGATGGAGTCACGCATCGAGGCTGCGGTGGTTGTTTTAGCGCAGGTTGGCCTGTTCTATTAGTAGATGGTGTTGAGTGGTGTTGGTGAAGGGCGTTCTTGCTTTTGTGTGGGAAAGACGGACCCTGTCCAAACAAGCGTCTTCCATGTGCAGGCATAATCAGAGAGCTGTGGGCGGACAAGGAGAAATCACTAGGTAGCCACTGTATGAGGCTCTTTCAGCTCTTGAGATTGTATTTGTAAATGTGTATGCGGGAATGAGAGATGGAGAAGGTCTGTCTGCTAATTATCTGATTTAAACCTGGTGATCGTCAGTGTGAGTAGATCTAGTACACGTGGATAATATTAAAACACAGATGCACAATGCAGTACAAAAAGTTATCTTGGATAAAGGTGAAGGAAAATTTAAGAGAAATGAGTAAAACTGGCTTTTGCAAGCCAATTAAAAGGCTAGTTCTTGGTAGTTAACACTTCAAAAAGGACATAAAACAACATATAAGTATCTTTAAAATGGTCCATGCAGGTTGTGAATTATATTCCAAGTCTTCCAAGTCCTCTCTGGTGAGCTATTAACCACTGCAAATGAATCATTTAGTGAGTTGAACTCATGTTGAACTGAATCAAGGAGTTGAACTCAAGAATCATTTGGGATCAAATAATTCAGACCTGTTTTCCAGTTAATTTAAAAGATCTGTCACAAAGTAAAGATTCATCACAAATCACTACTTCTTTCCTATCTGTTTGTTACACAAAATTATAAATGGCTTGGAAGAGTTGGAATGTAGTACACAAGCCATATGGTCGACTTTTGGGTTTGTTTGTTTTTTGTTTGTCCTAAAGCTTAAATCTGCTTTTACTCTAATTTTCATAGCAGAATTAATTTTTGGATGAACAATTCCTATGAATAAAAACAAGCAGTGACATGATACAGCCAGTGTATGATACATGAACAAAATATTGATCATATAACACCAAAGAACAATAAAAAACATGAAATGGTCAGAGTGTAACATTCTGCTGTATTACTATTTTTTTTAATGCACTAGACAATGTGACTGGCAGCATCCTGTTTTATGTAAAATCAGGAGTGGATTTCATATGTGGATTTTCCGTGCTAAAAATGCAGGTTAGTGCAGCTGTGTGAATATAAAAGTAATATTTCTATGGCAATACGGCAGCCATAGTTAGATCTATGACTGGTTGACAGAGATTTTGTTGTAGGAACAACAAATGATGTTGATCTAAGAGCGTGTCATACTTGTGTAAATCATGTTATGCATGTAAAAAGATGCATAAATTATAATGTAGGAGGGGCTTTTCTGCTTTATGCCTTTCTTGCACGACGTCCTGTGGCCAAAGCTCTCTAACTTGCAATTAACATCATCCAAGTGTTGGTTGTCTATCTGTCTCTCGCTCTCTTGCCTGCTGTCTGTCTGCTGCTGGTCTGCAGTGGGCAGCGTCAGATTGTGTTGAGGAATCGACTCAATGGTGAGATGAGATCTGTTTCAGTGGGGTGGGGTTGAACCCCTCGCAGCGTGGAGCACATAGCTAATCAAGAAACATGTTCTGACACAACAGTAACAATTAACCCTCATTAGGGGTAATACACTCTTCTCCGGCTAATCAGACACACATCCATTGATACAGATGTGTCACACACGCACAAACAGGCGCAGTTGGTGGTATTGGTGAATCTGATAGGGTCTTTGATGATCATGTTGACTTCGATGCATTTCTAATTTGATCTCCCAAAATCCTTTGCACACAGATAATACTTGCAATGATAATACGGCCTTTAAATGGAGTTGGAAATATATACATGATCAAAAAACAGTCAAATGCATAACATGCTGTAATAATTCACTGATCTTTTTGCAACAATACTGCAGTCTGTAATGCAACAATAAGACAATATTGCAACCTGGAATCTCTGCTTCCAAATTTGTTTACTACAATTTCAGTCTTTGTGGACAGAACAGGACTGCAAAATAGCTTAAACTGCTGGCCCAGTGACCTCATAAATCTAAAAACATAAACAGACATGTGGTGCTGGTCTAATCTGTTTGAATCAAGTGATAATATCTGTCATTCAAAGCTTGTTTGTGCCGTCTAACAGAAATAAAACGATTGCAGTCAACAAACACTTTTTAAGAGGATTACGGCTCTAAATTTGTTCCAGCTGTCATCATCAAACGCACGAAAACCTGAGCATCTACTAAAGCGAGAGAGATTTCCTTTCTAATATTTGCTATATCTCACACATAATCTCTGTCATACAGCGCAGAGAGACATTAAACTATACAGGGGGACCATAAACGGCGAACACATTCTCTGTATGCTGGTCTGCAGTGTGGAAACACAGATGGGAGTACAGTATATGTGTTTCTCTCTTGAGCTGCCCATGTGCTGAGGTCACCGCTATGTCTCTGATGTGACCTGGCTAACGTACGCATGAAGAAAACCAATGCAAGACACCTCTGCCAAGGGGACGGTTAGTGTGAAAGATTTATGAACTTTTATTTCCAGAGAAAGCTGTAGGGTTACAGCATAGCAGCATATGTGTATTTGTGTGTGTGTGTATATCATCATTGGGGAAACTATTTTAAATAAAGCTTGCCAACTCATGAAGTTATTAAACTACAGTAAAAAAATATAGTAGTAAATAAATAAATAAATAAATCGTTAGCTCATTTTGCTTTTATCCAAAGTGGCTTACAAATGGGGATCATCACAAGCAGTATCTTTTTAATAAAATAAATGTGCATGGTTATAATTTTTAATTTAATTTTATATATTTATTTTAATTTATTATGTGTATTATTTTTATTAATTAATCAATTAATGATAAATTAATAAAATATCTATATGAAGAGTTCAGATGCAAAA
Organism: Tor tambroides; assembly: GCA_021397915.2. Lineage (NCBI taxonomy): Eukaryota > Metazoa > Chordata > Actinopteri > Cypriniformes > Cyprinidae > Tor > Tor tambroides. Next base: position 53,234 of record JAFVLL020019145.1, read on the forward strand.
GCCTCTAAGTATGTCTGACGTTTTTCTTTAAAATGAGCATTTCTTTCTGGCTACTATGTATAGGTTTCTATGTAAGTACTGGTACTTCTGAATGGGTTGAGGCTGGGATTTAGCGCATTTGAAGTGAAAGTACTTGATGAACATATACTATGTGTGGAGAGCATTCATTCAGTATCGTTATCTCATTTTTGACCAAGATGGCTTTTACCTGAACTAAGGAGAAAAAGAACTGGACTGTTGCTCAGTGGTCCAAAGTCCTCTTTTCAAATAAAAGTAAATTTTGCATTTCATTTGGAAATCAAGGTCTGGAGTCTGGAGGAAGATTGGAGAGGCACAGAATCCAAGCTGCTTGAAGTCCAATGTGAAGTTTCCAAAGTCAGTGATGATTTGGGGTGACATGATGTCTGCTGGTGTTGGTCCACTGTGTTTTATCAAGTTCAAAGTCAATGCAGCCGTCTACCAGGAGCTTTGGAGCACTTTATGCTTCCATTTGCTGACAAGCTTTATGGAGATGCTGATTTCCTTTTCCAGCAGGACTTTAGCACCTGCCCACAGTGCCAAAACCACTTCCAAGTGGTTTGCTTACCATGATATCACTGTGCTTGATTGGCCAGCCAACATGCCTGACCTGAACCCCATATGGAATCTATATGGGAAATTTTCAAGAGAAAGATGAGAAACAGTCGATCCAACAATACAGACGAGCTGAAGGCTCAATAGTGCCTCAGCAGTGCCACAGGCTGATCGCTTCCATGCCACACCTCACTGATGCTGGAATTTTTGTGCAAAAGGAGTCCCGACCAAGTATTGAGTGAAATATTGTAATATATTAAGATTCTGGATTTTAGACTTTCATGAGCTGTAAGCTCTACTCATTAAAATTAAAACAAAAAAATGTGTTTGAAATGTTTTACTTTACATGTAATGAATCTAGAATATATGAAAGATTTACTTTTTGAAATAAGTTACAAAAAAAGAGAACTTTTTCATGGTATTCTAATTTTTTGAGATGCACCTGTATATTTACAGTACTTTCCTATGGAGCACTGCCAATGACATGACAAAGAAAAAAAAATCAATATTGTGACCACAAATTAAGAATCCTTTGCCATAACTTTCGTTCCCTGGTTTTAGTTCAATTTTGGCCATATTGTACTAATGCATTCCCTCGTTAAATTAATACAAGAGAATGAATAGTACAACCCAGTTAAAATTTAACTAAAACCAGGGAACAAATTAATAAGTTTTGGGAACAAATTCTTAGGCTATTTAATGCACATGGTATATATTTTTTCTTCTGCATGTCATGTGTGGGGCTCTAAAGAAAAAAATACAGTACAGGGAACAGAATTGATACAAAGCTTAGTAAAAACACAGCAATTAACTTTTTTTTGTTTTGTTTGTTTTTAACACGAACCACTCAAATTAACAGATTCACTAGAATGAATGAAAATTTGAATGAATTTTTAATTGCTGGTACTTTTAGTCACCTCCCAACATTTCTCTATATGTGTGAGAATGAAGTTATTTGGAAGTCAGCATGGAAGTGGCTATTGTAGCATGCCAAGAAACCCCATTAAATTTTCATGAAGGTTCAATCATGCTGAGAGACGCAGTCATTACGGCTTGTTTTTAATTTCGTTACACCTATAAAAACTTTATGACAAAAAGATAGAAAAAGATACAATAACTTTTACACAGAGTGGTCTGGGTTTGCCAGCCAAGAGAGGTCAAAGATGTTACGTGCTCTGTGTTGAATAAATATTTTATCAGATTTTCCCCTGCGTCACTTCGGGTAACATCACAAGTGCATTTACACTCCATATATAACAAGTCTTCTGCATATTATCATCTGTTCTGATATCTGAATTCGGCCGTGCCGTGTCTGCAGGAGCGGAGGATGATATATTGTGAGCTGTAATTGGCACTTCAGTCAATGAAAGCTTTAGAGCAGGAGCCGAACTGACGTGGGTAATAAGAGGTGGGGTGGAAAAAAAGTCCTCACGCAACCCGCTCTTGATTAGCATGTGAATGATGCGTGGCGAGCTGGTGCGAACCTGTTAGCAGTGATATGTCATCAGCCTTACCTCAATAGGAGGGCCCATTTGCAGTGAATGAAGCCCATCTGCTGCCCAGGCCTGTTTGGAAACCTTTGCTTTTGTGGAGCGGCGCAGGCACTTAGCACACAGAATATGGCTAATTGAATTCCTCCACACTCTCACTTAGAAGGAAGAGTAATTAAAACAGATGTTTGTGCTTGTGTGTGTGCATATGTGGTGGGAACAACATTTATTCCCAAGGTGAAAGCCACATGCATCAAAATATATCTCAGCAGACGATCCAAATTTTCCTATTTCTCATTCCATCCTATATCTCTTTCAGATGCGCTTCTTTATCTGATACACGCGTGCACTGCGCACACAGGCACCGAAGGACTCCAGATGTGCATGTTATTCTCAGGTGGGTATAGGGCCACTTATCCTGTGACCCCCTGACCCCTATGTCACAGAACCATTAGCTTTCCCATCAGCCCTTCTGTTATGGAGCGGCAAATGTCAGGCATACATAAGGAGCCAGAAAAACAACTGCCAGGAGGTGGAACGGTCCAGTCCAAACAGATTCAGATTCATTTGAGCTACTTAAAAATGCTGTGCTCCCATCTTTGCCATCTGGGCCTTGCAGCCTGGTTTCTCTGATGGGGTCAAAAAAAAAAGTATACACAAGAAGTTTTGGAAAGATAGATGAGAGATGAAAGTGGAATGCTCAATAAGGATCCAGACCAGAGATCCGACTCATTACACTTATCCTGATCGGTGATGTGGGAAATGTCCTAGACAAGAACAACAAAGCAAGCTGAAGGAATAGTTTGTCATCATTTACTCATCTTGTCATTCCAAACCTGTATAACTTCATTGGATTTCAAGCTTTAAAACAGATGCAGAAGCACCATAGGCTTTCATGTTTTAAAAGTCATGTAAAATTTGCCATATCTGTCTTTTGGTGGATCAACTGATCGATGAGAGAATGATTCTTTTGAGTCAGACCTGTCATTGAATCATCTGATCCACTCAGATTCATTCAGAAGTTCAGTCGTTAAGCTGTCACACACACGCAATCATGGGTAAGATGATTTTGATGAAAATATTTTTGAAAGAAGTTTCTTATGCTCACCAAGGCTGCAGTTATTTGATCAAAAATACAGTGAAATAAATATATTCTGAAATATTATTACAGTTGAATGTAAATGCTTTTGATTTTAACATATTTTAAAATGTAATGTTCTCCTGTGATGGCAAAGCTGAATTTTCAGCAGCCATTACTCCAGTCTTCAGTGTCACACGATCCTTCAGATATCATTTTAAGATGCTGATTTCGTGCTCAAGAAACATTTCTTATTATCAATGTTGAAAACAGTTGTGCTGCTTATTTAATAAAATAAAATAAAAATAAAATAAAATAAAATAAAATAAATAATAAAATCTTACTGTCCCCAAACTTTTGCATGGTAGTGTATATTGTGTTTTTTATTATAGTCTACTTTTAGCATTTTATTATTTAATAACTACAATCAAAGCTTCAATGTATGACCAATTTTTTCATTTCTAGTTATTATTGAGTCCTCCCCAGTTCATGAAGAATCAGCTATTGTATTTTGGCACAGCAAGCTTTACTCAAAGGTTTAAAACCAAAGCTTGAATGCACAGTGTTACATTGCATCCCATGTGCCGCTTTAGTTTTGCACTTGTGCAGCTGTTCCTTTTTAGCTCTTTGTCTCAGGGTTGTAACCTCCACCGGTGGGCACCAGTCTTGGCTGTCAAGTCTGGTTAATTAACACAGTAGATGAGACAATTAAATCAATATGTGAGTGGCAGAAACAATTTTACTCCATGATTGAATATCAGAGGGGATGAATACAGCCCAGAGAATTTCTGTTTAATTGTGTTGGCTTAATTAATTTTCTTCTTTTTTTCCCCAATCAATCATACAGAGAAAGCAAGAAAGCAAGCAATGCCAAAACGGCCAGTTCTGAGTGGAGCAGATTTCATCTCTTAAATGCTCCTAATACCTTTTAAAATCTGTGAGATGGACAACTCTCTCAATGATATAATTTCATCTAGTCCTCTATTGGCTGTTGTGTAGCTAATACTAATTATATAAATCCATACCTCGTTGGAATTGTCTGAAATCCTGTGCCTGCGGTGGATAAAAGTCTACAGAAGCCAGCATTTCTCACAAAAGAGGATGAGGAAGATGTGCGGTGGGCTTCTAGTCATGCTTTTATTGCTCGTGATGGTTTGAGAATTACCAGACTTGGCTGCCTGTAAATGTCCTCTGGCCAATTTCTCAATGGGATGGACGTCAATGTCACTGCCTCAAAGCGCTATTCTCTCGGTCGGGCCCTGAACTTTTTAGAGCGATTATATGCTGTGCTTTGTTGAATCGGTCCGCTGATGTTCTGCCTAGCATTTCTCCTGCTCTGATTAAATGTGCAAAATTTGGGAGAAGTGCTTAAGCCATGAAAAGAATCTCATTTCCACAGGCTGTTTGTTGAAGTAAATTTTGTGTGCATGTGTGTATGTGGACATTGTCAGTGTTTACGTGTGTGTGTGTGTGTGTATGTGGCATTGTTTATTTACTTGTGTGGATTGCATTTGTGATTTTTACTTCTTTGATGTGTTAATCAGGTCTAGTCCCTCTTAGGGGAGCATCCGGGTTCAAAGGGAATTAAATCCCTTTTCCGTCTATGCGTTTGTGTGTGTTTGTGAATACTTCATAAAATGACTCTAATTGTCAGAGTGCCGTAGCACAGATGGGCCTGTTGTCATGGAATTAACGTCGCTGGTTCAACTGTTGGATGAAATGCTCGACAAATAAACTATGAATAGCATTCCTCAAAATTCGAGTTTAATTTGTGGATTTTTTTCCCTCATTTAGCATGCACAATGATTAAAAAAGATAAAATAAAAAAATATTAGTGCTGTCAATCGATTAAAAAAAAATTAACTAATTAATCGCACATTTTTCTAAAATTAATCGCGATTAATCGCGATTAATTCCACCTAACATTAAAGTTTTTAAATATACTTTTATATTGCAATAATTTCGCATTCAATCTTCAAATGTACAATGTACAAACAACATAAAGACAGTATATTTTTAATATTTCCTTAATGGCATCTTTTTTACGATTGAAGGCCAGCAACACTGATATCAATTCTACTGATGTCTCTATAAAATAGTTTTTTCCCCTGAATATTTAACCATTGACTGTAGCCAGTCAGCATTACAGTATAATTTAGATCTATAAATTTTATTAAAATTTATTAGACTTAACTTCTAATTTAAGTGAACTTAAAACAATCATCACATGAACCTATTATAATAAATTACATATTTAGCTACTTGTGCGCTTCAGCAGAAATATACAGAAAATGAATACTTACCAAACACTAAATTCTAAATATAGATAAACACCTTAAAGCTATAAAAGTTATTGATTTCCTCTTTTTTTTCTTTGGCTCTTGGATTAATAGACATCACAGCAGCTGGTTATTAGCTTATTTGCCTGCTATAGCTTTAAAAGCTGCTGCTGCTGAACGTGACGCGGATCTGACATGCAACTCTCTTTACCTTTTCTGACCCACTTCAGGTCTTAAAGTCTCTACTAATGAGCGGACGAGTTGAATCGGGTGTTTTAGATGAGGGAGACAGTGCTGGGGTGCCTCAGGACAGTTTTTAAAACCATTTCAGAGACATGTTCTTAAATGTGACGCATATATAACATATTGCATGCATGCACATAGTTTTAAGGCAGCTTTAATCGCCTTTTTGGTAACTTCATGCCTTAACTGACGGCATAACTAGGACATTGCATGCACGTAGTTTCTTTCGCTGTTTGATATGAAATGATACAGGCTACAGCGCGCGCCGGCACCTTTGTGCGTGTATTTGAAGAGCGCGCGCTACGAGCACAGTATCTTTTAAAGGCTCGTTTGACTCACGTCTGGCGCGGAGGCGACGTTAGAGCGCGTCTGAAACATCTCCCGTTTGATGTGGTCATAAAGACGTTCTGCATCTAAATAAACGCAATCCTTTTCAACAAAAAAGAGACAGAGGCAGCAGTTGCGAATGGGGTGGCCAACCCTAATCAGAAAAAATTAATCACATGCGTTAACGCGCTAATTTTGACACCACTAAAAAATATATGTCGACGTTTAATGACAATTTTTTAAATATCTATTCAATGATTTACTTAACTGTCAAAATTAGTTGGCCACTTTTTGTAAAACGTGTAGTTTAGATACCAGGATTGTTTTTTTGTTTTCTTTTCTTTATTACTTTTGTTAACTTTAAGGTCCAGCTAAAATATTTCAAATTGAATATAGTTCATATAAAGTGTTATTTGTAAGGTATATACCAATAAACATTTTGAGATCATGCACTCAGGTAAAGTGGACCATCCCTTGTTTATCAAAAATTATTCTGCATCTTAATTAAAAAAACACATGATTTATTAACACATATTATCAGACAAACATATTTAACAAATCCAAAAATATATAACCAACAGATTATGAGTAAAATAAATCATTCTTATCTCAATTCATGTGTGAAATTCCAAACAATTGAAAGAACATGTTGGGTTGACATTAAATTTGATTAAATCTGAATATCAGAATATTCAGAAATCAGAATATTGATCAAATGAACTCTACAATATGGTAAAAATGTGACTATAACACAAGCAACAACAAATAGTCTAAAAAAAATTAATAAGAGGAACGTTTAAAATGGTAACCATATGTAAAAATGTTTTTCTGTGTATGCTATCTAAACACTTTAAATTAACTTTAATTATGTCCATATTTTTTAAAGCTTTATATTCTGTATCCACATTTTGCTCCTCTCATCTTTTCTTCACTCCACAGATTGAACTTCATGCCTCGACTTTCTTTCTATTCTATCTTTCCTTTCTTCCATCTCTGACTTGAATTTTTTGACTGCAGACTCATTTCTGTTTTCTAAAAAAGTAAATTATACATGTCAGCAATAAAATAACCAGTTAATGTCAATTTATTTAATGAATTTGATTATAATTACTGAAGGCTAAAGGTCAGCCCACTTTACCTGAATCCCACCGGCCCACTTTACCTAACACATTCAGCCAAAGCGGGGCAGCAATATTTAAACACCTTACAAGAAAACGAACAAATTTTTAAACATTTTGTTCTTTGCATTTTATTCCCCGTTAACTGTGGAAACAAAAACAGCAGGAATCGTCCCAATAATATTTGTTTCCATTTAGTGAGCAACCTTATAATTTAGAAATGAAAATTTTATGTCGAAGGGTTTTCTACCTTTCGCCATGACACAGTACTCATTTGAGGTGTGGCCACACCCACCAGTGTCATATAGCATCAACCAAAATTATTTTATCATTTAGAGAAATAGTGTCCCTTTAATTAAGAATCATTGTTATGTTCTGAAAGTGCAAAGCCATTCAACTTAAATGGCCCACTTTACCTGAATTCACTCTATCATTAAATTATCTCTATCTTGGGGCTTTTCTGCGCCACAGAACAGTGAGGGCCACAGGAAGCAGATACCCAGGTGTTCAAAATGAGATTGCAGTTTGTCCTCAGAACAACATTTTACCAGAAGCCTGTGGTTCAGGGTTAGCATCTTATATCTTTGCTTAACAATACAGTCAACAATACAGTGCTGTCGATGCCGCAGTCATGTTTGGCAAGCAGGATCAGACAAGGCCAGATACAACCAAGTGAGTGGACCTCTATTCTGTGAATACTCTCAAAATTCACTTTGAATATTATGAATATGGTACCCCCCCAACTGATCTATATATAATGACTCTATTATAGATCAGTGTACCCCCCCCCTTTTTGTCTGTACAACCTTTTATCCAGACCTTTGCAATAGAACCGTCTGGTCTGATGAGCTGCTGGTTTAATGAATATTAATCATGTTGTCTGCATTCATTTGAACTTACTTACTAAAATCAAAATGTGGACAGTAATCGATGAGCACTAGCCAATGGGACAGCTGCTTAGGCATTAACTCCGCCCACTACCGAAGAAATCGGCAGTTTCTTCTGCTTGTTCTTCAAGGCTGAATAAATCCAAACAAACTCATTTGACGGGAAAAACACCAAATAACATAATTTACATGTAGCGTGTAAATTCCTCGTGGTATGTAAAAATCTCTCGCTTTTTCTCTCTTTTCATGCGTGTAAGAAACACAGCTCTCTTAGCCAAGCGTCGATGGCCGCCTACACTAGAGGCTACGACATGTCAAATACGCTGCGCATCCATTAATATCAATGAGAATAGTGCGTTGTAAAGATGGAGAGAGGAACTCTCCAGCACTCAGAGGCTAAAGCGAGTGAAAATATATCTGTATTAAACTTATTCTTAGACTTTAACCCAAACACTGCCAAGTGAAATCTAACAATTTATTAGCCAATGGCTAATGATAGACATTATTTAGTCACCTAGCTCAAAATTTAGCTGCTGATTGAGCAATTTACTCGCAATGTAGAAGGTTGCTACATCATATCAAAGTTTTCTAATTTGAACCCCCAACCCCCCTCCCCCAAAACTTAATATATATGAAGAATATGATGCAATGCATTTGACTAATTATTTAAAACAGATTTTATTTGAATATGCTAAAAAAAAAACCCTGATTTTTGCTCTGTCTGAACAAAGCCAGACTTTCCACAAACCTGCATGCATGAAGCATTCAAACTAGAGAAGTGAACTTTCTCATTTAACGCAATGATAGTGATTAAAAAACAAAACTGGAGAGAGCTTGCACTTGTAAAGATGAGATTCATTAGTTACAGTGACCTGGGCCTTGAGTATTAACACTGACCTTTTAAGTGAGAGGCACCAACACCTTTTTATGATCTCGACTCTGTCAAGTGGATGGAGTCAGAAGAGGATCCCACAGTGTACCCTTTGCATATTCATGACCACCGCACAGATTTATTTATCACTCTCTGCAAACATGGCACTGTTCCAGAAAAACAAACATGCCAATGTGTGTGTATTTGTGTGCATGCAAATATCTTTGGTGTGTTGCAGTGCCACACATGGACAGTTTCCAGAGCTTCGGAAGACAGAATTGACATCTTGGATGAGTTCACTGCTAGGTGGAGTGCAAGAGGCGCAAAACAAGGTGACCTTTTTCATTCTCCCCCACACACACTTTTCCAGATCTTGGCTCACTGTGTCTGCCATGCTCATTATAGAAGCACTGTACCGCTCGCACCTGACAGTACTCAACAGACACAACGGACATTAACATGCACCCCAGCGATTGCTTCTCTAACAGCTAAATGTCCACAAAGCTTTGGTCAGGGGTGTGTCAATGGCTACATTTACATGCATCCTTATACTGTGATTATACCAATGCTGCAATTTAGGTGGAGCTCATAGAATACTGTGATTATGTTAATGTGATTATGCTCAGTAACCACAACTGGCATACAATATGTGGACTACTGCTGTTTTAATTGTTCTATACAGGCTTGTATATGCTATGTACTAATTATGCATGCATGTATAATCACATTTCCTCCACTGTTCGCACAGTAGTGCATATTGCAGTCCTACGTCATTGCCCCGTTCTTGAAGACTGATTTGTTGGTTGATTGATTATACATTAATTGTAAAGTGACCTTGAGCTTGCCAGTGGTTTAAATTAATGTTAACAACAACAACAACAACAACAATAATAATAACATCATTATAATATTATTATTATTATTATCAATATAAACCTTTGAAGTTAAGAAACATTGTGGGCATAAAGCATATTAATACTACTGCTACTACTACTACTACTACTATAACTACTGTTATCATTATTATTATCTATAATATTATACCCACATACCACTGCATGCAAGTCTCCGCTAACAGGTGGCATGCATGGTACAAAAGGAAAAAAATAAAAGGAGAGACAGAGAGAGAACAGAACAACTGCATTGTTGATGGTCATTAGGGAGTGCCATTCACAATAGGAATTTTGATACCTCTCTCCATCCAGGCCACCCGTAATGGCTTTGAAATTGCATGGCAACAGCCGTGATTACAGTAGGAAACTGTTGCCCCTGTCAAACACATACAAACAATCCTACTCTCAGAAAAAAAACATCATCCTAATGCCTTCTCTTGCTGTCATCATCCTTTTTTAATTTTTTTGCAGAAGCAGTAAAACTCTTTGGCAGCAAAACTCTATCAACAGCAGCAGTGCTCTCATATGAATCAATAACACTGTGCTGACGTGGACCTCGGCCATCAAACGAGATGACCTCCTCATAAATGACCAGTTAAACCAAACACTGTACCGTTACGCCATATGTGTGTTCCATAAAGAAGCTAAACACCTCACTGGGGAACTAAAGTACACTTGCCAGGGTCCGTTCCCCATTTGGCTGTAAAACATTTTCAAGGTGAGTCCATTCTGCTCGTCCATATGCAACGTTGGCAATTATACCTCTTCCACGCTGTTAATGTCTCACCAAGGTCTCGTAGAGGCAGCAGTCAGTAATGCGGAGCAGCTCGGCTGCTTGGTCATGCCCTGCACGTTAAACAGCACGACGCTGGCATCAGCTAAACTCAAGGCGACAACTCATGCGGCGGTTCCATCAAGGCAGACGAAAGCCTTACTCCACTGATCTCAGATCTGACGGTAGCATGTTGTGAGCATTCGCTCCAGAAGCGGCACCGACCCCGGAGCTCCCAGAATCCCTTCCACACTCCCTTCAGCCTCCATTCCGCGAACCGCCCGTCTTCCCGCTATATTAACTATGCCATTGGCTTCACAGGAGGGAGAGAAAGGGCTCAAACCCCATTAGATCCCGTTAAATTCATTTTCGTTTGACCACACATCGAGTGCCTCCCCTCAGGCAGTCACAGTTCTCTTTCTGCATATCTAATCAGCGGTCTTGAGCCCCGTGCCCAGGCCTCGGCCCCGTCCACAGCAAACACGTGACTCGCTAATGACGCTCCATTACAGGGCACAACCTCAAGCATGCGGGCGCTACAATCTGCCTGACATTGCCATAAATCAACCCAAATGCCCTGCTCCCTCCCTTTTTCCCCTTTTATCCAGCCCGACGAATCATTCCTGACAGAGTTTGGCCTTCAAAGCCATTACGAAGTAGTACAGATCCACAGTAAGTCAGTGCAACGTTACCACCCAACCATTCCACACAATTGGCCACACCCCACAGGAAGTTGATTTGGAATTAGAAGGACAAGAAGAGAAATGTTCAAATTCCATTCATCCATGCATCCATCCATCTGTAAAGCTGTCTATCTATCCAAGAAGCTGTCTATTTATCGCTACAGTATCTATCTATCTATCTATCTATCTATCTATCTATCTATCTATGTGTCAGTCTCATGAATCATATGAACTTCTTTGAATTTCAATGCATTTTAAATCTACTTCCTTACATTAAAATTTGAATTACAATTCTGCATCCTGTTTGCTGCCTCAATTCAGGAATTCTCAGTTCAATTCTATTCTGAATGTTGTACAGTTCTGACACACAAGAACATGGCTATCGTTTTGTCTTTGGGTCACAGGAGAGGTTAAATGGTCATACACTATGTGACTATTCTATAAAAAGCACTATGGATACGGTGGGGTGATTTTCACAACAATTCTGCCAGGGAGATTTTGGCATAGATTTTTGCACATTATATTCTCAGCGCATCTCTGTAGTATCACTCCCCTGATACTTTCCACCGTAATGAACCAATATGCTGTTATTGTGAAAAACTCTTCCAAGAAAATTACCTGGCTTACCTAATTTATAACTGTATTACATCAACAACATAAAGTTTATCAGCCTTGCAGAATCAGGTCTAGGGAACATGCATCCTTGGGGTCTGCGTCTTCTCAGAGTGCATTGATGCCTTTATATACATCAGCGCTGCACCTCATTGGCTGTGCAGCGGCCAGGTGGTTGGTTAATTTTCTGCAGGGAGTTGACTACAAGAATGAGTTGTGCCAATTGATCACTCTCAAATTGGCATCAGCAAAAGCCACGTCGGTCTTCAGAATAAATCAGAATTAGATCTTGATGCGGCTTGTCCGAACCTCTGATCGAGTCTTTATTGCACTCTTGCCTGACATAATATCAATCTAATCTGGAGATATGAGGATTTATATCGGATTGAGGTCATAAATGTAAATTTGGTGCCGCGCACAATTAGGGAAGCCCTTATTCTGACCTCACTCTGCTCAGGAGTCAATATGTTTGGAAAGTGCCAAAGCTATAAGCTAATTTACTGCTGCTCTAGTTTGTCCATTTGAATGGGTAATGTCTATTGTTTAGTTGTGGCAATGAAAAGCAAAAAACAATCTGCTGTTTATGCTCAGTATGCTTGGGGCACAATCAAAAGCAATCTGTAGTGTATTTTTGGATTTGCTGCACTAAAAAAATTTAAATTAAAGTCAAGGGTAGTTCGTTATTATTTTTTAAAACATCTGCAGTTACAGATCTGGAGAAATCAGCTTCCTTGAAGAACCCCATTATACTTCAAAGTAAAATTCCCTAATAGTTTAATTAAATAACCTTCCTTTGCTTACCTCCAGGCAGGGTGACCTTACCCAAAAAAATCAGTGACCCATTTGTGCTACTGAGTGGTATTTTGGATGCATCCTCTTTATGTGTGTAATGAACAGAAATTTACTCGAGTTTTGACTTACAAAAGTTCAAAACAGCCTTCCATGTTCCTCCTAATTTCCACCCTCGCCTGATCGACCTTTCTCATTTCTAATTTGTCAGTGAGGTTCAACAAAAGATCAAGCATTGACATTAAAAGGTCATCTCACCTGTCTGCTGGAGTTTGACTGAAGTTTGACAGGGAAATTTGTCTAGGGTTGGGATGTGTCTGACATGCTATATGTCAGCTTCAGCATTCCGCACGTCAGCCTTAGACTCAAAATATTTACCCATTCAAGGCACTTCAACAGAGGTCGAAAAACCTCTGACTCTTAACAGACACACAATTAAAGGAATAGCTCACCAAAAACCCCTCATGTTTTTGAATTACTTACCTTCTTTTCTTTCTATCTGACACATTTTGAAAGAAAAAACATAGTTTTTTTTTTATTTGATGATCTTGATACTGAATATCATAAGTCATGGGCCTAAACTAGTAAGAACCACACTTTCAAACAAAACATGTAACAAAAAGGTACTATGTATTCAAGTGCCACACTGACTGAAGTAAAAATATTCTAAATGTAATCATAATAGTGACATCAAAAGCTTAACAGTGCTTTAAATCCCCTGAAGCATAGTGAGTGTGGAAAAGCTGAACTCTGTTGTGAACCAAAGTGAAGATTTGAGCAGAGGAGAAACGACACTGAACCTTTAAGAAACCACATCTTACAGTATGACTTTACCTGGATCTTCTCTCTCTCTCTCTCTCTCTTTAAAAGCTATTTCTAGATCCCGAGGTTAAGCTTCACTCTGAGTGATTTCCACAGATTATGGCCTTCTGCAGGAAGACCATCGAAATACCATGGTGACGACTGCAAAAAGCACTATGGTGAGGTGACAGTGCACATAGGAAAGAGTTACAGCATATATTACATACTATTGTGGAATTATATATAATCAGGGATGCACATAAATGGTGCTCAGGTGTGCATGAGCAACCAAAATCAAAAAATGTGCTGGGTAAATAAGTTCAGACCGCTCATTTACATACCGACATGATTGACAGCCGTTTTAGATCGACCAACTATAATACTGTATTAGATTTCCATTCGAACTAAAAGCATAAATCTAGGCTATGCTCTGCTGGTTTCAGAGCAAAACGCAAAACTGTGACATTTCATTCACTGATGCGCTTCACTTGTCAGTGCATATTCTTGCTTGCTGGCAAAATAAAATATAATGCTGATTTTAGGTTTGAAAATGATGAAAATGTAATAAAAAATAAAAAAGCAAAAAAGAAATAAAACAATTAAAATATAAATTTTGGCAATGTATTTTTCAAGTGTACTATAAAATAATTGTATTATTATTTAATACTTTTTATTTTAAAATATAATAGTGCTGTCACACTTTATTTACTGTTTTGTTTATTATTTTATAAAAATAATAACAGTACCATTCAAAACTTTGGGGTTGGATTTTTTTTTTTATGTATACATACTTTTATGTATTTCAGTATAAACCAGCTTTAAATCATTCCTCTTTTTAAGTAAGACACTTAACACTTAAAGTTGTTGAGCCAATAATTCTGTTCCTTAGATATGTGATATGCAGGATAAGATGTGACAGCCAGGGACAAGTGCTGTAAAAAAAAAAAGTGCTCGAGGCGGCACGTGGCCACTCAGCATGCTGGGTGATTATTCCTTCAGGCAGCCCTCAACTCATTACGGTGTGCAGTAATAGAGAAAAAGGAGAAGTGTGCGGCAAGATTTACAAGATAATGGGTGAGTGCTGCATTTTCAGTATGCTTCTCTGTGATTAAATCAGAGGCTCGATAAATATTTACATTCATCTAAAATGAGATTAGGCCTCGCCAAGATGGCTGGCAGTCCAGCCCGCCGCCCGAGGACAACAGCGCCTTCGAATTCCTGATGAGATGCGTCAGTGTGAGTTTTCTCGTGTGCTGTTAGTCCCACTTTAAAACTCAATCTTCCCGGGAATAAGCTATTGCCCTAGCAGACATTAAACGTGTAAAGGTCACCCACGGGTTGGTGATTGTTAGCAAAGTCAAATTTGGAAATGGAAAAAAGCCACCACAGAATAAAATCAAGCTTAATAGGCTACAGTACATCATTTGTTTAGTCTAGTTAGTTTGAATTTCTGACTGTCTGTATCCAGTTTATCCTTCAATGATGACATAATCAGAGTTGGCATGTAAAACTGTTTGTTTTTACCCAAGAGAAATGGCTCATTAATAAAGCTGATATACTGCACTGACAGTCCAATATTTGGGCAAGTCTGGAAAAACTGACAGAAAAAAGACTTATTAAAAGACTGCAAAACTTTATCTAACAACAGGCAGCACGAATGACCATGGAAACCGATATCTAACAATGCTTAATTTCAAAAATCCTCTAGCAGACTTTGTTTGGCCTGAGATCTGCTAGAACAAAGATTTTCCTCCATCTATGAGTCTCTTTGGTGTAACAAAATTAGATCCACGTTAAAGCTTTTCTTTCAAACAGCAGAACAAAGATTGATCAGAGCGCGAGAGTGACTGATATAGGGACTTGTATTTATCGGCTAAATCGCTCCAGGCAGTAAGGGGAGTGCATCAAAAATAATAAGATCATCGATTAGGAACAGAGGTGTGTAGATCAAAATGGGTTTTCGGGAGAAACTCGCTCGCAAACACACACTGAAATATGCCGGATTGGTTTGTGAAGCAAGGAAAGCATTTGAAAGATGTTTGAGTTTTCCATAAAAAGATCATAAAGCCATATCTGATGAATAAATATGAGGTATGGGGGAGGGCTATTGCTGGGTCATTGTGGTGTTACTGCTTCAAGTTTATTTGTGATTATTTTTCAGGCTTGGAATCTTCCTCTCTTACTTTCTCTCACCCACTGTACTTCCTTTAGCTTAAGTGATATACCCTTTTTCCCATCCTCCAAAAATGTCACACAAAGCCACGTGATGAGTGTGATTGTACTTATTCCTGGCTTCTTCTGTCCCATTTCTGAAAAAGTGCAATGTAGGATCTTCACAGTGGCTGGGGTGGAAGCTCTTTAATTTAGACTTAATTCCTCTCCTCTCCATACCCTTTGACCTGAATCGATCAGCATTTGTCATACTTTGTGGCTTTAGGTCATTAAAATGTAATTGAAGGCCTGCTGGTAAAGTATAAGAATATTGCCTAGGGTGCAACTACAAAAATAAAAGTTCACTGTGACCTCTTATTTGTCTGAGTTCTGAATCCAATTCATCTCAAAGACTTGAGTGGCACAGGACCCCTGGACAGGAAGAACACGTATGGTAAAAAAATACATGGTCAGATATATGTTTAAATATACCAAAAATGGCCCAAAAATGTATTGCTAATAAACATTTGAATAGGTTTTAAACACTTTAAAAATGTTTCTTATTTATTTGATCAAAAATTTTTAAAATTGAAATATTTTGAAACAATATATACCACCATTCAAATGTTTGGGGTAAGTCAATTTTTTTTCTTTTTCCCCCCAAAGAAATCAATACTTTTATTCAGTAAGGATGTCTTAAAAAGATTAAAAGTGATAGTAAAGACTTACATTGTTGGAAAAGATTTTTATTTTTTTTTACTTTTTATTCATCAAAGAATCCTGAAAAAGTATCACAGGTTCCAAGAAAATATTTTGCAGTACAACTGTTCAAAATTGATGATAAATCAAAATATTAGGATGATTTCTGAATATCATGTGACAATGAAAACTATGCATCACAGGAATAAATAATATTTTAATGTATATTAAAACAGAAAACCATTATTTTAAACTGCACTAATATTTCACAATATTACGTTTTTTTTTCTGTATTTTCTATAAAATAAATGCAACATTGGTGAGAATAAAAGACTTATTTAAAAAAACATTAAAATCTTATTGATCCCAAACAGTGTATATATTATAATAAATGATAATGTGTGTGTATATATATATATATATATATATACACACACACACACATATAATATTTATGTATATAAATTAGAGAAAATGTATATTTTTTCTTATATACACATAATATATTTGTTTCAATTTCCATATATTTCATTGTGCTGTTTACTACATATCCATTTAAAATATAGTGTGGAGCTACAAAATGTTTTTTATAATTTTTTTATTATTATTATTATTATTATTATTTTTTGGTATAGGAAAAGACATCTATTTTATGCATTTAAGAGCCTTCCAAAAAACTGGGCACTGGTAGAACATCCATTTAATATAATGAAACATTTGCGGATTATATTTGCTTGCAAAAAACATTTTGAATTAGGGTATCGATTGAGAAACACACTTTTTTGAAGCCAGGTGGTGTAGTTACGACATCAACCACAGCAGGCATTAACTGGGCCATGCTAACCAGCCAAACCTTCACCCAAACCTACCTACAAAAGCAAATCAAATATCCATTTTGCAGTGACAAGGTCCATTCCTACAATGAACTATTTTATTGCTTCTCTCACCTTTTTTCCCTGCCCTAGATTCCCATATGCCATGGCACAGGTATAGAAAACAAAGTGTGTTTGCAGCCATAACCTGGTGTGACATTTATGTGCACCACTGTAAACGCCAAGAGTAAGTGTGCTTTTCTTAATAGCCATTTTACTCTCTAAATGACATGTTCCAATTTTTTTTTCTGCTCTTGAACCTTTAACTCTGTCTGTGCAAATCCAATCAATATCTTATTATTAAGGTAACGGGCGAGGGCAGGCAATGAGCTACTTCAGTGTGCTTGTAATTTTTTTCCTCTGCTCCTGTGAACGGCTTGTTTAGTGTGACAGGGAGATAATAACATTAATGTGTCATTGAGCATAGATTTCTGTGGTGCTTCATTGCGCCGCATCCATTGACAGCTCATCAAAATCAGCTCCTGGGAGGAGAGTCTGGACTTCAATTCGTGCTCCTCGGTATGACGGCTCGAACCTTATTGTCTAACGATGACCTCTAGGTCCAGGCCATAAAGCAAAAATCCATATGGTGTTGACGTGTATACAGTTTCATTAAATTGGAATTATTGATCAGGGTTTGCTGTTGTTGCCTAATACTCAGTGACGCTCACTGGACCGTAGCTGCTGTGACCAACGGGCTTCATAACAGTTTTATCAACACAGCAGGAAAAGACAGGAAAAGAAAAATTACTTGGAGGTAGTGAAGCATTTTCATTGCAATCATAAAACTGGAAAAGAATATGTATAGTGTTGGTGGTCTACATTGCAGTAATGTTTTTGAACACAAGGACAAAACGTTTAGATCTTCATAGAGCAGTTGGTATTTTAGTGCGGCTTAGTCGAAGACCACCCGCAATCCAGTGTAATTACACAGATCTAGCATTGTGCTGTAATTAATTCATGGCCATCACTAATATTCACGATGCCCAGGATAACAGTTTTTACAGTGGGACTTCTCTTTTTGTGGCCTTTTGATGAGAAATTCTTAATATTAAATTCTATTTAAATTCTATTGATTTTTAATATAACAATTGTTTCATTTAATTTAAAATTGTCATGCTTTTAGTGCAAATAGGTTTAAATGTGCTTATTCAAAAAAAAAAAAAAAAAAAAATCACAATTGGTAAAAAATTGGAGGAAAATATGCAAGGTTGCGTGGTGATTTTGCTTTGGAATCTTTAACTTGATTTTTCTCGAAATCAGATTTGCTGCCTCTATTGCCTTCAAACTATTTTTTTCAATTTTAAAAAAAAAACTTTTTTTTTTTATAGCAATTGTGTACATTTTCTAATGATTACTAGAGCAGAAATCAAATGCCAAAGAGCAGCATTGTAATTATTGAATGTATTATTAATATTGTTCATTTGGCATATGACAGAATTCAGAAGTATTAGTGTTACTATTTTTCCTCTACTGTAGAAGCCATTCTTGCGAACCCCGCTCTTCAGAATAAGGCCACTATCGCATGACACAGCAGTGCAGATTACATCTTGATTGGGCCAAAGATGAGAACACTTCCTGTCTCAGCAGGAAGTTAGCTCTCCACTGAGACCCAGCGGTGTTCTCATGTGGCTGTTCAGCCGTGCCATTCCCCCCGACCTGGCTGTGCTGATTAATCTCCTGCCGTCAGATCACTCAGTATAAATGAGTGGTGCTTCTTTTGTCTCTCGATGATGGAAGATGATAGGGAATTCAGCTTAGGCTAGAAGCAGGGTTCATTCCTGTGGTGGTTCTTGCCACAGAGCATGTAACAGTTTGGGGTTTGCTAGATCTAAGCTTCTGAAATGTTCTGTTGGATAGTTGTATTGCCAGGTTAATGCACTGATGACTGTGTGTGTGTATGTGTGTGTGTGTGTGTGTGTCAGAGAAGTGGAACAACAAGTGCTCTTGAGTCTCAGTGGTGGATGTACCAGATGTGCAGCAAAGGGAGATGGAGGCTGTTATGAGTGGAGGCTAATCAATGAAATTATTAGATAAAGCTGCTCTCAGAAGATGCTGTTCGGGATTAAGGGATGCATAAACAAGAGGTGAAATGTGTTTTTCTGGGTGTAAATGTTTAGTAGTTTTGTACATAACTTTTACAGTATTATTCTAGCATTATTTATATACTATTATATTATTTATTGATATTTTAAATTAGCTTTGATTTTTATATTTTATGTTTTTATATTTTCAGTTTTAATTTTAGCAAAATTAAATTTAGTAAACTTTAGTCATTTGGTTATGTGTTTTTGTCATTTTTTATTATTTTATACTTCTATTTAGCTTTATTTTTATTTCAGTGTTATTTTAGTCATTTTAAGTTTTTAAGTTTTAAACTTTTACTTAAGATTTTAAAGTACTTTTTTTATTTTTTTTTATTTTTTACATTTTCTTTTCTTATCAGGTATAAAAAAAATACAACTATATGAGGTATCAGCACATTAAAAAGAAAGCACTTTGCTGAAGACTTTAGACTTTGCTGAATTCTGTTTAGATATACTGCTTGATTTTATTCTCAATAACAAAAGGCTTTAGTATGGAAGCCCGTTTCCGCCACTGAATTAAAAAAAAAAAAATAAAAAAAAAAAGGTAATTGCGACTTTTTATGTCGACTTTTGTCACAATTCTGACTTTTTTCTCGCAATTGCAAGTTTACATTTTGCAATTCTGACTTTTTTTTCTCAGAATTGATGATATAAATGATATAAACTTGCAATTGTGAGTTATAAAGTCAGAATTGTGAGATGTAAACTCGCAATTAACATTTTCTCGCAAATTGGAGTTTATATCTCGCAATTCTGACTTTTTTTTCAGAATTGTGAGATATAAACTCAGAAATTCTGAGAACATAGTTGTTTTTTCTCTTCAGAACTGGACTTTTTAATATGCAGTTGTGAGTTTATATCTCTCAATTCTGACTTTATAACTCTCAACGCAATTCTGCGAAAAAAAGTCAGAATTGAAAGTTAGTATCATGCAATTCTGAGAAAAAACACATTACATTTTTTATTTTTTATTCAGTGGTGGAAATGGGCTTCCATACTTTTGGTTACTAAATTAGCTTTTATATGAAATTGCTCACATTGATATAGTCTTATGCTCATAGATATAATGACTACAACCGGCAAAACTCATAGATCCGCAAACACAGTTCGTGTCAAACACCTTGTGAGTGGCTGGAGACCTGTGGGCTACATTTCCCAAAAGCATCGTATAAGTAGTTTGTACAGATCGTTGGTGCCAATGTTTTCTACAATCTACTTAAGCTTACGATGCTTTTGGGAAACACAGCTCTGATCATCCTGCAATTACCTGTAGACACATCTCCCCCTCTGAACCAATCAGACTGATCAATCACTGCAAACAGTTAATGCTGCAGTGGAGGCACAGTATAAAGCTCAGTGTACTGGGTTGAACAGCAGAGAAAATGCTGTTGAAGCAGCTGATGTCAGGCTGTTTTACACACTTCTCACTCTCATATATTGTCTCTTGATTTCTTACCTATTTGTTTCTTTTTTCCACCCTGCGGTAAAGGCAGTAATATAATTTCACCCCTATTGTCTATCCTTCTGTTTTTTTTTTCTTGTTCGAGTCTTTGTCCCTTCAGTGAGTGTCTGACTATTGAGTTTAGTTTTTTTCATCTTTGATATAGTTGCAGCCAACTTCAGTGTATCACTTAATAAAAAAAAAATTCTAATAAGCAGGCTGGTATAAAAATGGGGAAGCATAAGGGTTTTGAGGCAGCATTTTTAATGCCTCCATTGTTGCTGTCTTTAAGCCTGATGTACTGTATGGCTCTTGGTGTAGAATTCAGCCTCAAATGGACTGCTTGCCCTACTTCCACATTCACAGAGAAAATCATCATGATGAAAAAAAACTTTTTTTTTTCTTTTTGAGAAAGTTATAACAAAAATGACTGAACAGTTATTCACAATTCACAGCTCTCCAAATAGAGATTCCATTTGAACATTTTCAAGGGTTTTTGTTTGGCAAAAGCAACCTGATTTCTCTTCTTATTTCCTCTCTGTCTGCTGTGTGTCATTTGCTGAGCTGGTCATTTCTCAGCATGAATCCATTGCTAAAGGCAGCTGGAAAAGGCTGTGCCAGCTGCTGCCACAGCGTCAAAAACACGGTTACGGCTCCAGAATGTGCAGAACTGCACAGAATGACGGCTAAAGAAAAAACGAAATGGAAGGTGTTAATGGAAAGTTTTTTTTTTTTTTTTGGGGTGATGGAGCTACATTTTAGTGCATTTGTGAGTAAAGGCTCACAAACTTTTATACTACATTCTCTGGTCAAAAAATGCTTTTTTGTGGATCCTTCCTTCTATAGTTCATATAGAAATAGGGAATAGTTCATGGAAAAATTCATTTTTCCATGATGGCTTGCAACACATTTGGAGAAATTTATGTCACTTGCTCACCATTGGACCCACCGTAGTGAATGGGTGCCGTCAGAATGAGAGGCTGATAAAAACATCACAATAATCCAGAAGTAAGCCATTTGACTCCAGTCCATCAATTAATGTCTTGTAAAGTGAAAAGCTGCGCATTTGTAAGAAACAAATCAAGACATTTATCTTTAAACCATTTGCTATGGCCAAAATATATAGGCTATTTCTCTCCTAATTCAGATGAGATAATTTTTTCCCTGAAGAAACCAATATTATGGCTAGAGGACTTCATGATTCCCTGAAACAACAATTTGAAGTTAGAAACATCTTAATGATGCATTTGTTTCTTAAGCCAGAGACACACTGCACGATTTTCGGCTGTCTCAGATGAAAGATTGTTATTGTGAAACAATCATGGTGATTTCTGTGATCTTAGCGCCTAAACAGTGGTCCTATGTCATACAGTGAGAGAGGTTCAAAAATGGCTGTTGTCACGGTCTTGTGACCAAAGATAGCCAGCGATACAGCCTGATCATCGCACAGTGTGTTTGCTGTTAAGATCCACGTTTACTGACCAACCATTAAAAATGCAACATAAAATGAACGCGACATGGCGCTAAAACATAAAACTGCTTACCTCAAGCTCTTATCCCTTCCTCTTTCGCCGCTTTTTTCAGCACACATAAAAACTACAACTGCTAAAGTGTGATTTATCATGCTCTTTTTTTTTTTTTTTTTTTTTTTTACCACTAGCACATTCTGATGACATTTTATTCTTCTATAGGATTGGATAGGATTGCTAAAATCGTGCAGTGTGTATTGGGCTTTACAGACACACAGCTTTTGGCTTCACAAGGCATTAATTGATTGACTAATTGAATTACTTGTAGATTATTGTGATGTTTTAATCTAGAAACTCATTCTGATTCACTGCAGAGGATCCACTGGTGAACAAGAAATGTAATGCTAAATTTCTCCAAATCTGTTCTGAAAAAGAAAAAAAAATGAACAAACTCATCTTGGATGGACTGAGGGTGAAAGAATTTCTAGAAAATCTTCATTTTTGGGTGAACTATTCCTTTAATGCATCAAAGAATAACTAAACTTTCTTTTATAATTCCTCCCTTCACATTCAGGTCCATTTTTCAGATTAGCTGTTGTCCTACTGTGGACCGCAATAATTGTCAGTCTGTTCCTCTGAGACGGAGCCACCAGGTTCAGCTAATTAATAGCGTTTTTTATAATGATGTGTGTGGGAATTCTTTGAAGATACACAACAACCATATTCCCATATTTGTGTAGGAACATGTGTTTGTGTGTCTATAGGAAAAAAAGAGGAAAAATAAAAAGAAATGTCTGGGTACATAAGTGTTTGAGAATTAATTATTTCAGTAATGTTTCTCTCTCAAGACTTAAGGACTCTATTGTGACTCAAAAAGATAAAAAGCCACATTCAGGAAGGACGACTCCTACACGGTTAGAAGCTCATAAGGGCAGTTCTGCCGCTGTCAAGGGGTCATTTACAGCAGCTTAATTAGGATAAGTGAGTAATCTCGCTAATTCACCTTTATTTACCTCTAGCGTGGGAACAGACGAGGGCATACAAGGCCATTTAATTCTCCAGAGAGGGATGGAGACTTTCTTACACATTATACGCTGGGCATGTAACAATGTCACCTCTTGCTTTGTTAAATAAAAGGAGATTTTCTGGTAAATTAAAAGTGTCACAAAGGCTTGACAGAAGTGTCTTTAGATAATTATGGTAATTTGAAGTGCATCATCATCTACAAGATCTGAAGGTTCAGGCTTAAAATAGATAAATGTGAGGTGTATGTGTGTTTTAAATCTTGATTGTGACATACTCTCAACTCATTATCAAGCCGGATGGAAAAGTTCAGATCTTTATAAAGGGATTTATTATCAGGTCTGAGTGGGAGTACAATATGTTCTAAACAGATTCTCAGCTATCCTCTTTGGCAATGCATAACATATATTTATGGAATAATCAATGCCTCCGGTTAAACTTTGGAAAAAAATATCCCCAATGAATCAACAGCTTGAATCACAAGTTTTAGAATTTGGATGAGCCATTGCATGGTTTAAAAAAAAAAACAGTGTGATGCATATTACCTCTTGTGAGATTTTTCATTAAGGACATCATTTGTTTGAGCTGCTACATGGTTCTGCCTAACTAAGAAAAATATTAATAATATGAATATTTATAATAATATTACATTTTAAGCAGAACAGGGACATTTAGGTGAATGTTCCAAGTAATTTTAACAGATATGAGTACTCAGTGTACCAGAGTGTCACAGTGTGCACATTCAAAATTTTTATTATATATTAATTATTTAATAATTTGAGAAAATGTGTCTACATTTTGAGACATTAATATATGGAAGCTCGTTTCCGCTACTGAATAAAAATAAAAACGGTAATTGCTCGCAATTCAGACTTTTTTTCTTGCAACTGCAAGTGTGTCTCGCAATTCTGACTTTTTTTTTCTCAGAATTTCATGATCTAAACTCACAATTGCAAGTTATAAAGTCAGAATTGCCAGACATAAACTCGCAATTCTGACTTTTTTCTCAGAATTGTGTGATATTAACTCACAATTACGAGTTATAAAATCAGAATAGCGGAATATAAACACACAATTGCGAGAAATAAAGTCAGAATTGCGAGATAAAAACTGAACTTCCAAATTGCAAAAACTTTTTTCTTGCAAATGCGAGTTTATCTCTCACAATTCTGACTTAACTCACAATTGTGTGTTATAAAGTCACAATTGCAAGATACAAACTCACAATTCTGAGAAAAGCCATTGCGCAATATCCCGCAATTCTGACTTTCTCACAATTGCGAGGTAAAATCATGCAATACTGACTTTATAACTTGCAACTGTGAGTTTATATCATGCAATTTTGAGAAAAAAGTCAGAACTACAAGTTCATACCTTACAATTCTGAGAAAAAAAGTCAGAATTGCGAGATGTAAACTCACAAGTCCAAGAAAAAGTCAGAATTGTGAGATAAAAAGTTGCAATTACCTTTTTATTATTTTTTTATTCAGTGGCGGAAACGGGATTCCATATTAATAAGCATAATTAGTCTAAATCACAGGTCTTCAACCCTGTTCCTGAGGACCCACTATCCTGAAGAGTTTAGCTACAACCCTAATCAAACACACCTGAAGCGGCCAATCAAGCTCCTCAAGACTGCTTGAAAATTGCAGGCAGGTGTGCTGAAGCCGATTAGAAATAAACTTTCCAGGAGAGTGGGTCCCCAGGAACAGGGTTGAAGACCTCTGGTCTAAATTAATGTTTTTTAACAAAACTTGTGATGGACTAACAAAATGTGTGACTGTTGAAATTCTTTTAATTGCAATTCCATAATTCCTCTTCTTATGATTCTATTTTAAACTCAAAAGGAGTCAGTTATAAAATTCAGAATTTTTGTCAATATTTAAACATCCTCAATAAAGGACTTGATGTCTGAACAGTAGTAACAAAGCTTTGTGTCTCAGTGAATTTGGAGTCGAAGAAAAGCAGGATTGAGATTTACAGTGTCCATCCATTCAATGAAGGTAGCACAGAGGTTGACTGAGTGTCAGCGCCACTGAAGGACGTTTAAAAGTCATCACCTGAGTCCCCTCTACTCCTCAACCTCTGCCTGATGGGACTCAAGTCATTTCAGAGTGCAATTCATGTTTGATGACTTTATTGATTTTCCTTTCCCGTCTCCCTTCCTGCCCCCTTCCTCCCAGTGAGGGTCTCCGCAGAGTGAAATGTACCTACAGTTACAGCTTGCTGCAGCTTCAGTTTCAGTTCGCTGCCCCTAAATTACGGCCCTCCGCACTGAGAACGACACGAGATGAGAAAGGGAAAAATAAAGATTTAATTAACCCAAGTAAGAACTGGCAGTACGAGAAGAGGACGTTCTTGCACTGACGCCGCTGCTGCCCACACACTTTTCTTTGTGATTGATCGAGGACACACTTTTGTATCGCCAGGTGTTTTAGCAGGCTTTGCGTGAGGGGGCTGGAGGCCGATGAACTGACAATCACCGACATAAGCATCTGACAGAAACACACGCTTTCCATCCTGTGATCGTAACGGATTTCCATCGGAAGGTGAGGTATTATAACCTTGTCTGTTGGCCCAATTGTCAGCTTGCAGTTGCTGATGACAGTGATTGCACCCTCTCGTCTTTCTTCTGAAGGGATGAGCCATTACATGCAATTTTTTATGGATGACAGCTAAATAGTGCCCTGTTATGCATACCTATTCACACACTTACACACGCACACCGCATTTCCAACAGCTCCAGTTCATGTTCAATTAAACCCGTAAGAGGCCATTCAGTGCAATGAGGCGGTGAGTCAGCCCTCCCACCACCAATGTGTGCAGATCCACCATCAGGAGAAAGACACAAAGTAGGCGGACGAGACCACTGACCCCGGAGGGAGGCGAGTGAATCTTTTAGTGCCTTGCACTTCTGCTCAAATAAGCTTCATTTTCCATCATTCATGATGTAGAAACAAAATGATCGATCTTCTGCCATCTAAACGTGATGATGGCCAAGTTCCCGATTGCTGTGCAGGTCATTTTGTGAAGTATGAAATAAAGAATATTTACTGTGTAGACATAGGAGAAGTGGCAGTGGGATCAGGAATATGTTTTATTAATCTGACAGACCACAGGTACATACATTAATGTGATGTACCACAGGTGGCCCACCATGACCATTTTTAGTGTAACCTCCTTTGGAAATCCAAAAAAAAGGGGGGGTGTTTTTACACTCCAATGTAATTTGGCAATGGACTGTAAACTGAATTCAAAGGAATTTCAAAATCTGCCTTTCACAGCGTCACTTGTAAAGGGTTTTGGACTATGGATGTTCTTGCAGTACCATCAGCCAATCAGCACTGGCAATTACGCCTTGTTTGTCTCTGTATGCCATGTTCTATCATAAGCAAAGATTGCAAATTTGTAATCATGTTCTTCTAGCGGGTTCTGCGCCAGTTGAGCAGCTGCCACTGAAACCAAAGGGAACGTTAATGGATTGTTTTATAGGCCTCCTAGGTTAGTTAGCACTGGATATGTTAAAACACCTGTTCAACACACCTGGTCCTTTTGTTCTGCAGACCACCAAGCTCATCATGTTCAAGTTGGCTCTCTTCAAATAGTAGAGCTGTTGACTTCATATCACCTGGTAAGTGAGTACACTGTTGGCTGACATTAGTTATCCATTTTAAATTGGGTTCAAATGATTGCGCACACCTGGCTACTGTGGTAAATAATGCCAAATCTTTCTCATTTAGAAATTATCTGTAGCTTTTAAAGTGGCAGGACAGAGATAAAGTTGTCAAGAGGCTGCCTAAGTGGTCTGATAGATATGGGTGAGACTACTCTTGAATTCTGAATCCATTCTTCAGCTGCATATGGCATAATGTGAGGAACAGAATTTTTTGTAGGGCAAATATAATTATAACTGAGCTGAAACTACTGAGTATGGACACTGCAGTTGTGGGAACAAATCATGGGTTCCTTGGGCCCAAGACTAGCTCAAGGAGTCAAGGTTTCTTTGGTTAGCACAGTGCCATTTGGGTACAAAAAGCATGTCTCCATTGATAGATTTAGTCACGTATACTGATTTTTTATTTTATTTTTCTCAGAACCGAGTGCCCATGAGCAAAGATGGCATAGATTCTCAATGGGGGCGGTATCACACTAGATACAACAAAGCAAACATTCCAAATCCATTTGTCCTGTTGCCTTATAGCAAGAGAAATATAACAGGGCATCAATTTATTAAGGCTGGAATACACAACATGACATTCAGATTTCAGATTTTAAAAGTCGTGTAGTGTATTTCATTCTTAACTTGTGTTTACTCTTAGCGATTTGGCAAACTTCCTTTAAACTCAATGTTTAGCATCCAGACACAATACTAAAACTGATATCATTAAACAAACCAGACATTTATACCTAATAAATCTGTCAGTTTTTTTTCCTGCTGGATTAATTAATAAGAATGCTTCTTGTTCACTGATGAACAAGAAGAAAGGCATAAATAAATGAATAATACATATTATTATTATAAAAACAGTATAATATTGAAGAAAGACTTTTATCCCCTTTTTTGGGTGGGGCACCTGGTTAACGGATAGTAGGTCACTGGCCTTAAAAAGGTTGAGAACCACCGTTCTAGGGGAACCATATACCAGCCAGGACACTGTCATTGAGATGAATGGGAATGCCAACAGATTGCTTCTCCAGATATTATAAAATCTCCAGGTATTTAATACCGCCTTGGGCTGACAACAGCAGAGTCATTGTGACTATGCAATACCTCCATTATGCAATAAAAGAAAGAGGAAGAAACTTCATGAATTATCTCTACAGTAAACACTTATGTCACATGACATTACAAACAGAATACCCTGATGTGCTCTCCATTCTGTCTACAGAAGGTATTCCTTATGGTGACTGACCTTTAGGAAGTTAGGGCTTCCGTCTTTTGGTTTCCCTAAGGACAAAAACAAGGTTATCGCCGCTTTAATCTCTCTCTCACACCCTCCCTCGCGGTTTTCCTCTCTCTCTCACTTTCTTACTCTCTCTGTCTCATTACTGTGTCTCATTCTTCCTCACGGGGTGATGGGTCTTGTCACACAGTCCATGTTTGCTGGAGACAAAATGAAGAGAAATACGTGCAAGTGAGACTAAGAACACACTGTTCCTCCTCTCGTTTCTCTCCAATGGAGAATTTCATTATTCTATGTCCATTCTCCCAGTTCCGTCAGGAATATAGATCTTTATCACGCAGGAAATGGTTTTGGGTGGGTGGGGTGTATTTATAGTTGGTGCTGGGTGAATGTTTTCCTCTGAGGAAATGCAGGACTTAGTGGAGCTGTGATATCACCTGAGCTGACACCGATTCTTATCGGATCATCTCACGTTGGCGCTCTCTCACTCTTGATCTATCTCTGAGGGGTGTCAAAAGACAGGATGGACAGTCTTTAGACTTCAGATTTAACCCATATTTGTCCACATTTCTGTCCTCTGTCATCATGACTGACTTCAGACTATTGCTCTTTGGACTGGACTTGGATTACTCTTTGGACTCTCTTTCGTACTGTATATATCATTGGAAAGCCAGTTTTATTCTTGTGATCACGTCATTTGGACACTTTATTCAACTTCTGCATAGCTCAGCTCAGTGCAGGTCATCAGTATTTTGCGTCATCTCTCATCGGCATCTCATCTGCATTTTTTTTTAGCTAAAAGTATATAAAAAAAACATCTACTAAACTGTCTGCTGTCTCATGTGTAGAATTGGATTCATTCTTATAAATTGGTTCATTTGGACACTTGATTTATAATATTTGCTTCATAAAACAATTCATCAGCTCATTTCAGCATTTTATATAGTTTTTTTTTGTAGCTGAAGGAATAAACATGTCTACTAAACTGTCCACTCTCTTGTATGTAGCACTGGATTCATTCTCGTGAATTGATTAATTTGGAATCTTCATTTAAGTTATTTGCTTCATAAAACGATTAACCAATACAGTTCATTAGCATTTTACATCATTGTTTTTTTGTATAAACATATCTACCAAACTGTCCACTCTCATATATACCACATTAAATTCATTCTCTTGAATCGATTCATTTGAACAATTCACTTCAATGCACAGAGTCTAAACTTAATTATTTTTATGTTGTTTGTTTTTTCAGATAGAATTGCATCAAATATTCATCTACGATCAAAAAATGATTCGATAATAAAATTCATCATCTTTTCACATTATTCTTTGTGTATAGAAAATAATATTATAGTTATAATAATTCTACAAAATAATATATTTAGTAAAATGTTTTTGTTTACAAACCATTTATAGAAATTAATTTTCTAGCTATTGCTGGTACTTAGTGTAAACTGATATTTAAAAAGATTAAAGGGGCCATAGAATGGGTAGAGAAAAGATCATTTTTATGTTTATTTGGTTTAATGCAATGTGTTTACCTGGTTTAAATAAAAAAAACCGCTCTATTTTTCACATAATTTACATTATTTTATCTCCTAAATTCTACTTTCTGAAACCGGGTCGATTTTGACACACCAATCGGCTAAAATCACTTCAGGTGGCTCTGATTGGCCAGCTGTATTGTACGTTGTGATTGGCCGATTACTCTAAGCGTGTGTCGAAAATGTTACGCCCCTTACCATATGTGGAATATCAGCCTCCTGAGCAATTAACAGGTGATAATGTCGACTGTACTACCTTATCAATTCGAGCCCGAATCTGATCCAGAAAATGCAGAAGACCAAGCTGATCAGTCAACTCGGCCAGCGCGACTTGATCAGAACGTAGCAGATTGGTAAGGTGTCTACACCTTACGCGACATTCGTCGCAACGCAACAGCTAAAGTCTGTGAACACTAGACGCGACAAAGCAACCATTGAAAATCATTAGAAATTTGTGTCAACACGTCATAAATATAACGCAGCAGCAGTTTTCTGTCGGACATTTGTGGCGTCGCGTCGCGCCGCTCGCGTCCGGTGTAGACTGTTATATGTAATCACTTCAATATACTGTATATATGACGTTATAAGGTTCATAAAACAATCCTCGCTGAAGTGCGCAGCACAAACTCGAATATTTGGGTTGTACTGCTCTGGGACAGTGTTGAAAATAAAACGCAGCCACAGATCTCTTCTTATTTGTTCTTTGCTGGCCAAACAGAGAGCTTTTCTTTTTCGCATCCAAACACACAGTCCCCATGACATGGCGCGCGCACAAGACAATATACAGCGAGAAAGGAACGCCCTTTCTTTGCGTGAGTCTTTGAAGTGTGTTAGGCAAATCTCCCAAAATGCTGACGTAGATAACTGGGGTGTGTTTGAATGAGCCGTTTTAGGGGTGTGGCAGACTTTGACTTTAATAAAGAATATCTCTTTTGGATTTGAGACTTTAGTCTTTGCAACTTTACAGATCTTCTTTATGCACCAAGAGCTTGTAACAGTCCAAAGAGAAAGGAAAACTTGAAAACTCATTCTAGGACCCTTTTAAAATGATATTGTAGCTTGACTGTTGCCTCTTCTTTCCATTTAAATGGAACTATAAAACCTACTAGCAAAATAATAGCCAAGTGTTACTTGCTACTTAAAGGCCTGTTTCAGACAGGCTTAGCCTGCTTGTATATCTGTAGCCATAGTTCAATTAGGCCATTTAAGTAATTTTTATAAACATGCCTTAGAAAAAAGCATTACTGGTGTGTATCTTAAGACAAAACAAAGGCACTGACATGTTTTAAGATCAGTTAGTGCAAGTTTCTTTCAGTTGAAACAGCTCAGATTTACATTTTAGTCTAGGACTAGGCTTAAGCCTTGTCTGTGAAACCGGGGGGAAATTATCAGTAGCTTGTACCACAGCTTCCACAGTACTGGTCAGTAGCAAAGTAAAGAAACAGAGAATTCACAACCGCACAATGGAGTCACAGACAGAACAAGAGGTGCTCCCTTTTGTTTGTGTGTGTGCCGATTTTGTCTCGCTGAGCAAACAGCCCATGCAGAGTTACAGTGAATCAGCCAGTGCCAATATCTATTTGTCTCCGTCCAATGGACCACAGAGATCGAGAGGATTCACTGCACACGAGCACATGCAGTTCCTGTCAGCTGACGACTGGTGGCACTGCATTATCAGCCAAAAGCCTCGGGTAAGCCAACCTGTGTGCAGATAGACAACAAACACAGAAACACACACACAAAGACCACACAAAATGATTAGTATGCAGGTGCACGAGCTCGCAGCCACAAATGTACACTGATAAACCAGTCCGATTCAATATAAGGAAACATGCAAGTTGTTCCTTCTCAGACTAGAGGCGGTATTAGAGCCACAGCGACAGCCTGGAGAGATTTCAGGGACTGAGGTTATAATGCGGGACAGTGGGCTCACTGTGGAGGCAAGATCCGCAGGAGGTTATTTGTCTTCTGTTAACCCCTTACACGCCAGGACAGCTGCTCCTAACCCTGTGTCTTGCTGAGAAATAAGACCTTAAAATGTTTGAATAAATCAAATTGACCTTGAAATCTGCTGATGCACTGAAAATGGCTCGGTGGGAAAACGGCGCATAAACACAAATGATCACGGGGCCAACGTTCACGAACTGTGAAACGTCAATCAGGAAACGGCTGAGTTTTTGAAACAACTTTGAATGCATGAATGAAAATGGGTTTTTATAATTGCTTCTGATTATGCATTTTCGCGCAGGGAGGGCATGCATGTGTGTGTGTGCATGACGGAAAGGTGAAAGAGCTTATAAATGTCACATTTGACAAGATTACTTGTGTATTATTCATTCCTTTATGCATCTGATAGACTCGTAGTATGCACACTTACAGCATAAAGTGGGTCAGATATAAATACATGGTATCAAATGTAGTATTGCGTTGGCTTAAGAGTGTTTGTGTTATTTCTTGCTGCCATTAATAATCTTTTTACACTAGTTAAAATAGCAGGCACAAATTTCAGGTATAGAGTGCCATGGCACCTACTATGACTATGGTTACCTACTATACTATGATTACAAAGCAACAATTTCGACAACTTTCGTCAACAGATCAGCATATTTCACACTCATATTACTCAAGAACATGCTTATATTATCAATATCAGTATCTTAGTCGTCTGTTCTTCTGTGCACAGTATTTTAATGCAGAAGTGCCTTTTTACTAAAGTATGCCAGATTGGGTTAGTCTGCTGCATTGTCCACAACTAGCATTCAGTGTAGATTTGTAGGCATGTTCGCAGTGAATTCGTACAATTAGTTTTATTGCATCAGGCTCTAAAACAACACAGACCATGCAAATAAATGGTGCCATCTGCAGTGCAGTTCTTTCTTCGTGAATTCTATTTGCTCCATGAAACTATTTAAAGTTGATTTGAATAGCAATAATTGGGTGTCTTCATACTTTTGGACTTGTGTTTCCAAAACACATCTCTTAACATTTAGAATGGTGGAATGGTGAAATACTGAATGAATGTAACCTTTCCCCCACGTGCCAAAA
Source organism: Tor tambroides (assembly GCA_021397915.2). NCBI lineage: Eukaryota > Metazoa > Chordata > Actinopteri > Cypriniformes > Cyprinidae > Tor > Tor tambroides. Next base: position 85,888 of record JAFVLL020019145.1, read on the forward strand.
CTGAATCAAATCAGCTTTAGCCTTCCAAACGGCTTCAGAGTTGGCTTTTTCTCTCCCTAGGGGCTGTGTGTGTATCATTTTCAAACAAACGGCTCACCTTTGTAAAAACACTGCGGCCTGCCTGCGGCCTCGAATCCTATTAAATCTCCCTCTCTCTTTCTCCAGCAAGCTGACAGGACTGTGTGAATATGGAGAGAGTGGGAGTGGCAGCTGCATTCAACTCTTCCCCGGAGTGCTGCACATTTCTGGGGAGTGTAGGGTGTGGAGTCGAGGGAGGGGGCGGTTATGTTTGGCAGAGACAATTAGCATAATCCTTCCGAACGGAGACCGTCGTGTCTGTTGTTTTCGTCAGTCTGGCTTATTTGGAGGCACAGGTAAATATCGGAGTTTATTGGTATGCATAGAAATGAGACTTAAAAAAGACACAAGGTCAAATGGTTTAAACTAGTGTGGTTAGCTGGTATTTGTTATATTTAATGACATTTTATTATAGGTTAGATTTTTTTTTTTACATGTTTTTGAAGTCTCTTATGCTCACCATTATTGCATTTATTTGAACGAAAATACAGTAAAAAGTATTATTGTGAAATATTGTTAGAATTTAAAATAACCTATTTCATAATTTATTCCTGTGATGACAATGCTAAAGTTGAATTTTCAGCAGCCATTACTTCAGTCTTCTGCAGCTTTCATGGAAAAATCACAAATTTAACTTTAGCGTAAATTTGGCATATCACATAAAAAAATTGTAAATAAAACACTTTCTATTCCATGTGTTCAAGAGAACAAAAATCATCAATTCCTGGAAAACAAGTGCAATTTATAGGTAATAAAAATGGAAGTTCCAATTAACTTAAAGTTAAAGAAACTGTGGCTCATTTTTCATAAATGATTTGCGCCTCAGAGTGCACAGAAGACAAAACGCAATACTGTCATGTTATCATGCAGTCAGAGGCGGATACCTGATTTTTGTGATCGCAATAGAGTGAGAGTTCTAGTAGGGAATAAACCAAAACATTTTGATGACAGACTTTGTCTCAGGCATTTCAGAATGATCGAACCAACATTTCAGATGCAAAGTCATGTGAGTGTTTCCAACATAGTTTACGTTTTCTTATCGGATTTAAAAAAATGTATTCGCCTCAATGAAGTGGTTACATTTTTTTCTACACATTTTTAGAATTTATGTGTATCTTGGTGTTTCCTCATAGCAGTGTTTTATGCAGTATTCCAGATTTTACATAAAAATACGTGGATGGAATCATAGCTATTGTTACATTATCCCTCATCATTCTAATATAATGATATTTCCATCACAGGAATACGTGTATATATATGCTGGAGTCAGCGTCTGTTGTGCACCTTTACAGCCTCTTTTTGGGTATCATACGACAAGCTTTGCACATCAGAATTTGGCAATTATCTGCTATTCTTCTCCTTATCTCTTCACCTCTCAAGCTCTGTCAGGTTGGATGGGGGCAGATGCACATTTTCAGGTTTCTCCAGAAATATTTGATTGGGTTCAATCCCAGGCTGTGGCTGGGCCACTCAAGGACATTCACGGAGTTGTCTATAAGCCACTCTTGCTGTGTGCTTAGGGTCATTGTACTGTTGGAAGGTGAACCTTCTGCCCAGTCTGAGGTTCTGAATGCTCTGGACTGGGTTTTCATTAAGGCTATCTCTATATTTTGGTGCACTGA
>JAFVLL020019146.1:0-28673 GCA_021397915.2 Tor tambroides
GCGCTAAAGTCGGGCTCCCTCTGTTGTTTTGTTTAAGCTTTGTTCTCTTTCTCTCCCCTTTTTTAGCGTTTGTTATCATGGAGGTGGCTTAATATGCAGCGGTCACTATTATGAAGGAAGCTCTGTTCTTTAGAGGCCTTGCATACGAGTGAGGATATTTTGCTAACAGGTGCAATGCTAGCAGCCTCATTTGTCTTGAGCACACAGAGGTGATTTATTTGATAGCGCAGGTTCCCTTTGGAGGAAACCGCTAGCTCTGTTGTTACTGAACAATATGGCTGACAGTGCTGCCTCTATATATAATATTAGGTTAGTCTGCTTTGCAAGGCATCCTTTTAGTGTTGAGGGTAATGTGTTACTCCAATCGTGTTATTTTTCTCTGTAACAAATGTTAGAGACTATTTTTAAAAAGAATATATTACATTTTAAAAAGTGAAGATGTTGTTAATTCAGGTTTTTTTAAAATTAATTTTATGTGAAAGCAAAGTTGCCAAGATCTATTTAAACATGTTAATACACATGTTGGATAAAACTATATTTTTGGCTAACAATTTGTCATGAATCATTAAATGAAGCATATTCTCCAAAATGAGAAAGGTGTGTCAAATGAAGTTTTACCTCCAAATGCCGGAAATACTATTTCATTATATGCATTATAATGAATACAATTACAAAAAGTCGAAAGTAGTTTTACTACATCCATATATTCACAATACCTTGTCCTGGCTAGTTTATGAAAATGTGAATAATGCATAACAGAAAAAGACTCTGGAGAAAGCCTTTATTTATTTTTTTCAGTTGGGAATTCAGATTTTTTATGGCCCTTTTATACACACTAATTTCAGATAACAACACACATCCTAAAATATACAGTACTGCTATTTTCACCTCATGTTTTCATTGACTATATATAAACTGTACAACTTCAGCTAAGTATGATTAATTCAAATCTGTAAATTTACCATCCATCAGAAATAATAATATCAAACACTTTATGATTGACACTTTGATTTGGCATGTGTATTTGCTCAGACTGTGCTGAAATTGAGAAAGCTGAAGAGAATAGAGAAATGAGAGACACAAATCAAATTTAAGGACGGCGAAGCTGCTTGCCATTTATCTGAGATCGATAAAGAGGTGTTTTTAAAGGTTTCAGTCATGTCACAAGAAAAGTACATTACATGACTAAACCCAGCCTTGACTTGACGAGTATTTGACTGTCCTAATGGTTTTCAAATGTTCACGGCCATCACCATTACTTGGCAAACTGCCTTTTTTCAACAAAGACTAGACTTGGGTAAATATTTTCCTCTAATTATGAGCAGACGTCAGACTAGCAGGAACAGGCTAAAAGCCTTCCACTGGAGACATTAATCAATGCTAAAACAACATGGACACCACTTTCACTCGTCTGTCTGAATGACAGGCCTCACACTGCAGGTGAACTTCAGACAATGTCATGCTAGTGCAGCCTGGTGAACTATATGGATCTAATTCAGAGAGTGAATGAAATAATTGATGGTGCAGAGAGTTTTGCTCTGGGGGTGAGGCCGAAGAGAAATGGGCCTCTTTTTAGACGAGTTAAAAGAGAGAATGAGTGAAATGAGTGATGAGAGAATCTATAACCCCTGTGTTGTGCAAAGTAAGACATGCCAGCGAAGCATTCGTCAGTTTAATTCCTACGAACATTGCGTCGCCCCACCTCACTTTCCAAATCACCTCTAAATCTGCCTTTCTTTATAATAAATAAGAATGAAAAACGGCACAATTTTAATACCCACCCATTTTTAATATTAATCAAATTGGTCAACAGATTATCAGCCAAGACCAGATGGTTCTGGGCTTGGAAATGACAATTTCCTGATGGTCTATATTTGTGCTTTTTCGTCTTCTTTCGTCTCCCAACCCTTTCCCTCGCTCTTTCTTGTTAATTTCATTTTGTTTTATGTGCATGCGTTAAGCTTGGATTACTTTTGCTTATCCAACACTAGCTGTTAAATCTTCCTTCTTGTCTCTATGTAGTTTTTGGCCCCGTATATAATCTGCACATATAAATTAATCCCACCCCTCTGCCTGGCAACGAAAGTGCCGATGGAGGCATTGTAGCATTGGGAATATAATGCTGTACCAAAATAAATTGTTTTAAAGCTGACTGGCTCTGGGTGTGTTTGAGAAACTGTAATAACAGACGTTCTTTATGTAGGATTTACACTGATGCATGTGACAGTGTACAAAAGTCTCTTTCTGAGTTTGCAGTGGGGCCCAGAGGAAAGACACTTTATCTGTACAAGGTGATTAGGAGAGAAAGAGGTTTGCTGTTTATGAGCTCGCAAATCTCCTCTCGACTCAGGTTAGTCTTTAGTCTCTGTCTGTTTGCGGGGTGGAATTACTAAGGAACATCTTGCCTAAACCCACAGCCACGAGCCCTGAGCACCTCCGCATTTATTACTGGCTATGATGGTGAACTGTCAGGAGCAAAGAGACTCTGCAAGATGGCTGCCAGTGGAGAGAACGCTATATTTTAGAGCTCCTGCCAAATGCAAATTTACCTCCAGCCTCCATCCAAAAGTCTGAGTCGACATTCAAAAATGCAAACCTAGAAATAAACAGAATGTTTTTTTGGGATTTGGAAAATAAATAAATGAATAAGATTAGGGCATAAATAGTAAATGTTTGATATTATTAAATATTATTCTATTTCATGTCACTAAAGAAAATCTGAGACACTGACCATGTGAACTCTTGTTCTCGTGAAGTCTTGATGGATCATTAGGTTCTTCTTACCTGTAATATATATTAATTACAATTATCTGAGTTACTTATTTTAATCTCTGGACACTCCTAATTTCTGTAAATATTACCTTTGAATATTGCTATGGACAGTAGGGGGCCTTGGAGTCAAAAAGGATGAGTAACAACCCTAGTGAAAAATAAATATACTTAAATGTATTTGATGCTAAGTATACTACAAATACATGTACATATTTATGTACTTAATAAAATATCCTGCAATTGTATTTTTAGTATACTAAACTGGTATTCTTAAAGTCTGCTAAATTGGAACAACTAATTTTGTACTTAATGCACTTTAATGTACTTAAATGCAATATCTTGCATTTAAAGACCGATATTATTCAAAAATCATACAATCCTCATCAAAACTGACATTAAAACACCTTTTAGACTTAATATTAAGAATTGTGCATTGTGCACAAATAGTTGTCAGTCCTCTGTCGTGTGTGTCATGTGTTCCCGCCTCTTGTTTCCTTATTTGGTTTGTTTCCTGTCCTTGTTTCATGTGATTATTAGTTAAGTCTGTCCAGCTGTGTCTGTCTCATTAACCTGTCTATATTAGTTCATGCCCATTCAGTTTCGTGTTGTCTGGTCTACTCGTTACTCCCCGGTGTTCCTGTCTGTCTCAGCCTTGCCTTGTCTTGCCCTGCCTTGTCCTGATGTCTCCATTAAAGACTATTATTTGAGTTACGTCCTCGTCTATGTGTTCCTGTGTCCTCCCTCGTGTGTGCACCGTGACAATAGTACACCAAGTAAAGTTTAATTATAATTTTTAGATCAGTAAGTCTCAAATTATATGTCATTAAATATGTTAATATATTTGAACTATACTTGTATGAAATAAATATATATTAAATATATTTATTTTTTACTAGTGAATGATTTACAGTAGGACATACCAAATATTAAGCCAATATTCAAAAATTAAATTCAACTTTTCACTCAATTGTTGTCCTGATAATATCAATTGTAATACAAAAAAAAAAAAAAAAAGAGTATTAAATTAGAACAATACATTATAGAACCATTTTCACTGGTGGTCTTAGACTTTTGGGCTCCACAAAAAGTCACATTAATCATCACTCAAATTGACATGACTCAAAACAAAAGCTCATGACACATTTCCACAGTTTTTGTCTCATCGCGGTTCTTATATGGGTAATTATTGCACCCTTTCTCCTCTCTCCCTCGGTAGCTCAGGTGGTGCCGTCCCTTTTGTAATCATCTGTTTATGCCGCATTCTTTAATATCGTTCCTCCAGTAATCAGTCTGCCCACCAGTCCTGTAGAACCGCTATTCCTCCTGCCTGCCATTATTTAATTGCAAATCGTCAGGAGTCGGTAGTTTGGGGATATGGATGTGTCAAAAGCTTCGGAAACGGGAGTTTTTTCGACATCCAATTAACGAATGCTCATTTATCACGGCGAGGCATCACAAGGGCCTGCCGCCACGCATGTTAATAATAGTATCATAAGCAAGTTCAAAACTCCCATGCTGTCTGTGCCAGGGCCCCAGCAGGTCACTTTGCAACGTTCATTAGAGAGGGAAAGCGTGGACGCTGAGAGAGAGAGAGCCAGAGAGATGAGAATAGATGCTGGGTCTGATTTAGAAACGAGAGAGGATGTGGTTCTTTGTGTCCTGTGTGGTTGTATGTGGTTACTCGTCGGTATCAACGAAGGACACTGGAATATGCGTGTGTGTGAGAGAGAGACACTGTCTCTGGTTTCAGAGCCATATTTATGAATGACGGCTTGCTATCTCTCTTTCTCGTCTTTACACAGTCGAGTTAAAGGGAGAGTTCACACAAAAATGGAAATCTGTTATCATTTACTGACCTTCGGGTTGCAGCGGTTGCACCAAAACTCGTGATACATAATAAAAATGCTCTGTACAGCTTGTGTGCTATGTTTTCTGAAGCCATACAAATAGATTATGTGGCAAATAAACTTGACATGAAAGTTTATGGCATAAGTCATAAATTGATCTGGTTCACAAAACTGATTTGGATGATTTATTCACAAAAACAAAATCTTTAAAACTAAATCTTATTTTCCACAGAAGGATGAAAGTCCTATATGTGGGGAAGGATGATTAGTAACTGTCATTTTTGAGCTATCCTATTAAAAATGTGTACTTTTTTTTTCTTTGTGATACGTATAATACCATACAGAAGTTAAGAGCCTGTACAAATATTATTTATATATTTATTTAGAAAGAATTCTGTTATGATCTCAACGGCTTGTGGAATACTTTAAAATAAATATAAATAATAATATAGTTATTTTATTTGTAAAATGTATTTACTATATTTTAAAATGTAATGTATTTTTATTATTTTATTTTATTTTTTATTTTGTTTAATATTTAAAAATATGTTTGAATTAATTTTAATGCAATTTGTTTCTGTGATGTCAAAGCAGAATTTTCAGCAGCCATTAATCTTGGGTCTCACATGATATTTCAGAATCAGATCTGCAATAATTTACTTACTATTAGTGTTGCATGTTGAAACAGTTGTGATACTTAATATTTTTGTTGAAACTGTGATACTTTGATGAATAGAACATTTACAAGAAAAGCATTTATTCAGAATATAAAATAGAGTTTTGTGTATCACTGTAATAGTGTTTACAGTCACTTTTGATCCATTTAATACATTCTTGCTAAATAAAAGTTTTAATTTCTATTAATTGGTGTATGCCGCTTCATATTGGCATTGCTGAATAAATACATCCTAAGACTAAACACATTGTCACGAGTCTTGTCAGTCCAACTGCATTTCACAGATGTGAGCACCCTTTAGCAGTTCAGTTCCTGGTCTGATCATGTCCTTTTGACCATTGCCTTTTGCTTGCAACAAGGCGCTTAACCCCTGTCCGCTCCAGAACATCCAACCCTGTTCATCCCCCTTTTGTCTGTGTCGGATTACATTAGAAATACACAAAGTGAAGGATTCCTGGACAAACTGAATGCAATTAGCAAAACAAAAGACTTAAATTCCACAATCCACAGTCTTAACTGTGCGGATGTGGGCGCATGTCTGTCTAAACACCGCAGCCATGTTTTGTTGAGCTCATAGGCACAGTAAACACAATGATAAGGGTGGGTCGGGAGTGTATCAGGGGAAATATACGTTGCCGTCCTTGGCATCAGGTTGGAAAATATTGTAGCCATCCTTGTTTTGTTTTTTTTTACTTTTTAGTCTTTCTCAATCTCTCTCCCTCCACCTATCCTTCTCTTTCTGGACTGTCCTCAAGGTCCCAGACAGTCGAAAATAATTTATTTTCAGCTACATAATAAGAAATGGTGAAAACAAAGACATAAAGACAGGCTAATTAACTAATCTTAGGTAGGCAATAGCCTAGATTCCTTTCACACACACTTTAGTAACTGCTGAAGCACTGTGTTTAACTGACAAGCATGGCTTATAGTATTCCTGATCTGAATTCACAATTCAATTTTTTGGTATTAGTTTTAAAGATTGTCAATAATACTTCATTCCAAACCATTCCAGTCTTGACTTTTTCTACATTTCGACAGGCACGCACATTCATTCCCTCCAGGGGCGAAGGTGTGTTATTGGATCAGAGGCCGTTCCTGTAAATGGAGATCGGTGTGTTTACATCAGTAAGTGGATTATGGCCGACCAGTTTTCCTCACATCAGTCCCTTAACTTATGCAGCATGAGGAGTTTTCACACACACATGATCACTCACACAAAGAGAAGAGTGAAGGGAAAAAGCATATAAATATACACAGTGAGGAGAGATGATGGGCTCAGTAATCGTGTTAGTGTTGATCTGAATGCTTGATTCTCCTCAAATCACTTGACATCATAGAACTCAGAGGCTCATGGATACAGAAATGGATTTATTTGATATATTATTGGCCATCTGATGTTGATTTTAAGCACATTTTGTACTCTCATGAGGGAATATTTGATTTTAACCATATAATAAAAGTGGCCTTGCTGTCTAGCTGCCTACATAGGTATCTACCTTCAAAGGCAGCATCCTAACTGAATTAGCAACAAAATATACACACGTATTGGTCCCACTTTATATTAAGTGGATTTAACTACTATGCACTTGCATCAAAATTAAGTACAGTGTACTTATTGTGTTCATATTGTATTGCAAAACACTGGTGCTGCTATTGAGGTGGGATAAGGGTAAGGTTAGGGACAGGTTTGGTGGTATGGGTAGGTTTAAGGGTGGGTTAAGGTGTTAGAGATGGGTCAACAGTGTAATTATAAATGTAATTACAGAAATTAATTACAGATACAATTACATGCAGTATGCATAGCACAATCCAATTTAAAGTAAATTAGTGGGTTTTTTTTGTTGTTTTTTTAATATATATTTTCAACCATTTTTATCAATAATTTTCTGTATTGTATTCATTATATCCAGCCTTACATTTGTTATTATTTATTTTATTTATGTATTTATTTATTTTATTTTGTTTTTTCACTGAGCATTTTTCTGAGAATACTTTTGCTCAAAGCAAGGTACTTAAGAGCTTCAAAACTAGATCAGAATATAATTACATACCACGTTTTACAAAAATAACAATGGCATTTCTTGCCATTTTTGCATTGATCCTCCTTTAATTGCTGACCCTGAGAAATACCCACTGTAGATTGCAAATATAGTAAATGACCGTACGTTACAGTTTTGTACAGTGTCCCACCCCAGATAGCTACGGTCTGTTTTGAGATCCTCTTTAATCATTTTAAATGAACTCTATGGATCAGCATGTCAAATACTGAACTGGTTTGAGTGTAGCAGACAGTATTTCTGCTGTCTATAGGATTATTGGTGTGCATTGAGACTCTTGATATCCTAATGTAATATATTCCACATCACATTAGAATGAATGATCTTGTGCTAATGAAATGCAGTAATTAATTGATCGCATTAGAAAAGAGCTGAGAGGGGTAAGATAGAGAGAAACAGAAAGAGAAAAGAAAGAAACAGAAAGAGAGGCTTTAATATGAGGGTTTAAAATGGCTTCCGCAGAACTGAGACGGAATACGAGGTCTGTGCTTTTTTATTGGGGTGATTACACAAGCTGACAGTTCATTCTGTTGGCTAGCCATCGGTGTTGTAGTCAGAGAGCGGGGAAATAATCCTTCTCGACAGCCAGTCCTGCCGTGATATGAGAATACTTCTGGAGGATTCTCTGGTAATTACGGCCACTGTATGAGGCAGACGCTCTGTGTGAGTCGGGATTTATGACACGTCTCTAAACATCACTAAGCACAAGGAGATGATGTTTACGTCTATCTGTGCATTTGCACGAGTTTGCGTGCGGATTTGGCTCGCAAAAAGTAATCATTTATGCAAAGATTTATTGCTTCTTTTGCATGCACGTTAGTATTTATTTCAGTCTATTGTAATATACAACCAAATTCACTGTGCTGTAGGACTGTTAATTTAGTAGAATTATGTATAATAATGATTATAATAATAATAAATGTAAATTAATCATGAAAAAAACATTTAAATACAATAAAATGATATGTTATATATATAATATTTTGGAACCAAAAAAAATCTATTTAGCAAAGACAGATCTAAAAAGTGACAGTAAAGACTTTTACATCGAATGAATGAGTGAATTAATTAATTAATTATGATTATATAAATAAATAAAATTATTTCAAATAAATGCTCTTCTTTTGAACTTTCAGTTCATCAATTTTTTTTTTTTTTTTAATCCTTGAGTACCAAATCAGCATTACAGTGTGACACTAAAGACATTAATACATTTGTTTATTATGCAAAATTAATGAAAAAAAATAACTCATCTAATCATACCCCTGACCTATATGTTACTATGAGTAGCGCTTCTACACAAATATTGATATATACAATACATTAATTGTGATTCATCTGATTGATTAAAAATCATAGGTTGTAATTCATTTGATTAAACATTCAACCAATCGACAGCCCTGCTAAAATCTTTTTGAAACCCTTATACAAGCATTTACTGTATGTACTTAGATAATCCTCTGTTAATGCACTGTCGCATCGTGTTACAAGGCTTTTAATTTTGAAGGGTATCTGTGTCCTTTAAAGAAGAGATAATGACTAATAGCTATATGCTAGGCTGTTTGATTGACAGCCCATGGTAATTGAGCTCGATAGTGCGCCCCCTACTGACCCTCGGTGAGTGACACGTCCTGAACCCGGGGTTGAGTTCCCAAAGTCAAGGGCCTGCATTACCATACCACGCTGTCAGAGAGGAAGATGGAGAGAGAGAGAAAGAGAAGAGCAATGAAGGGCTCTCCTTCTCAAAGGTGTTTAATTATCTTCACTCAGGACCGTGCCCCACCTGTTCCCTCACACCATCTGACAACAAACAACTGCCAAACAGACGACAGACAGATTAACCAGAGCACACCTGTAGAAAAGCAAGGGAAGATCCTCCTCCGTCGTCTTTCCCTCCACACAAACCGCACAGCCGTACAGCAATATGGCTCTTTTATTGCAGGACAAGGGAAAAGTATGTTAACGATCTCCAGCAAGCTGCAATTATTAACGATGTGACAATGAGTCAATGCCATTACGACCCCTCCGCTCCCTGGCTGGGGTTTTGCATCAAATAACCCTTTAGTCACGCGTGGCTGCAGCCGGCCATGACGCCTAATCAAAACGCTCTTTGTGTCGGCTTTAATCTGGCTCTCTCTAGACCGTCCAAGCTGTTCGCTCTTCCTCGGCTTCCTCCCTCTCCTCGCCCGTCTCCCAAATGAATCAACAATGTTTGGGAGGGAAAAAACGAAATAGAGCTGCCGACGAGAATTATACAACACCAGGGCTGCGATGACAGCTGGAAGGCCGACCTTGTTCCCTCAAGCTCAATGTCAGAGCGAGAGGCCACTGCCTCAATCACTACAGCATACTGTTGACAGGTTGGAGAAATATTGATTTTTACCACATGAATGTCTGTTAAGCCGCTGTTACTGGATAAGAATTTTATATAGGAGCTTAAAGCACAATGTCAAGTTACTCTTTAATATTTCATAGCAGAAGGCTGAGATGAAGTTTGAAATACTACCACTTACTGTATTGGCCGTGTTCATTTTAGTTTAGCCGTAGTCGTGTCATATTCAGTAATTCCGTAAAAACAGGATATGATTTTAGTCACAATTTTAGTTGGTTCTATTTCAGTTCCAAATATTCAGTTCATGAGCAAGTGAAAAAAGCACAGCAAGTGCTTGTTGAGCCGCTGAAATAACATAATTATGACTTTGCTGTAATAATACAATATTGTGAGTATACAATGGTTTTAGTTATTGCATTTAGTGTTCCCTTGTCATATTTTATTCAACAGTACAATTTAACCAAAATGTTTAATTATCATCATGATAATTCGTCTCTTCTTTGATATCTCTGACAAAATCTGAAAACTCCATAGTAATGATTTGTAGGTATTTTCATTGACCGGATTAACACTTCTTATACAACGGCCAGATTAAATCGGTGCTTACATAAGTAAAACGCTAAAGTTATTCGCTGAATACAGAACTATCTTCCCAATACAGACCTCAGGAAAAAAATAGCCTTTTCCTTTGGTGTTTTTAAGGCAGACTAGATTAGCAGGGTCAGGCTTGTCTGTCTGGAGCGAGGTTCAGCTGTCTGATGGCTTACTTTAGCAGATGGATCCACAGGAAGTTCTGCTGAGCTGGGCACTAATGTCCAGCTAAAGCTTCTGGGCAGCTTTCTGCACTTACTCAATGTCTAAAGCACTCTGCTAAAGCAGCTCAAGAATGGACCTCTTTCTCTATCTCTGTGTCTCATCTCTTAATCTTTCTTTCTTTCTTTCTTTCTTTCTTTCTTTCTTTCTTGAATGCTCTCTGTCCTTTGCTCACGCAGGAACACACAATCATACACACACTCTGTGTCCCTGTGGCAAGAGCGGAAAGATGCTGACAGTGTGGCCTTTTGTGTGATGACACTGGCTCTGTAGCTCCCAACACACTACTGTAAACAGAGCCGACGAGAGCGGCAGAAAGAGAAAGATTTCTTTTCCACGTTTATCTGCACGTACAGAGGGACTATAGTATATGCCACGCACAGTTGGGCTTCTATCCTATTGTAGCGTGTTTATCACGGTTGGGTTGAGCCCTGCCCTCTTTTGGAATCTGAATGCCGGCGTACACAGGTGTGGTGTAAGACAGAGGTAGGGGGGATATGTTTGCCTTAGGGTGGGCCACTGGCTCTTGTAGACCATTTGGCTGGGACTGGGCCTGCCTGCTTTACTGGTATGGTAAAGAGCTGTCTCTCCAAATCACAGCAGACAGCATGAGGGGAACTCAGTGAGAAAAAGACTGAGAATGAGAAAAGCAAGATATACGATAGATAGATAGATAGATAGATAGATAGATAGATAGATAGATAGATAGATAGATAGATAGATAGATAGATAGATAGATAGATAGATTGTTCTGTCCTCATGAGGAATTCCTAATTTCATGAAGAGTGAGTCTGTTTAATCCCTTTGTCTGTTGGTATTCCAGCCCTGTTTCTGTCTCTGGCAAGTCAATAGATTTCAATGTCAATTTAGGCTCTGTGCTGCAGCTCATTTTAAACCAATCAGCCTTCCCATTTATGAGCAGAGTACTGCAAGCCGATATTAATATCTCAAGTCAGATCAGCTTCAAACTGTTCAAGCCAGGTAATGGGAGCTAGTATTAGCACTCACAACAGGACAGTTTAAGTTAATCAGAATGTCTTTCTTTTTTTACATTTCACTCTTCATATCTACAAAGGATGGTTTCCTTGTTTTAAAGGAGTCTTTGGACGTGTAATCAATGCAAGCAAAACATGACATTCTGTTCTTCTCGAAGCAGAAAAGGCGGGCTGTACTTTCTGTATACAAGTTTCCAGCTCTGTGCTGCCCCCTGTTGTTTGCTTTTGGAACTGCATTTCATGTATAATTATTAGTGCTCTTCTACATGAATAGTTATGTTTACTTCTATTATATTCTCAATTCCAAACACCTTCCCACATTTAATCACTTTTTCTCTCTCTCTCTTTTCTCCCTCTCTCCCACTCACGGATACTTAAACACACACACACACACACACACACACACACACAGCACTTTCTAACTTGAAATCTACTTGCCAACGCAGGACACAGTGGTAAGCATTAGTTATCCAGGTAGGTGGGCTCTTGCCCGGTCCCCAGATAGGGACCACATGCTAGGCCAATGCCCTGCTGTCAGCAGACCCCCTGGGGCTCCCACAGGCTGTCCACGGCAGGCGAAATGGTTGTGGCCTGTTTAAATCAATGAAGCCTTTTCCAATGAAAAGGTTAGGAGAGAGTGTTAGCGTGCAGGGAAAGCAACACGTGGCGCTTGTCAGGTGTGCCTGTACGAATGGCCTCAGATGCCCTGTGCTATAATGGACATGCTTGGTGTCACATGTTTTAAAGGTGAAGGCACATTATGCGGCTCTCTGAAATACTGCATTCTGATTGGTCAGGCATGGCATTTTTGTATAAACTGACTCTTGTCTCATCCACAGATGTTTACTTGCCACTGGAATGTACTGTCAGCTGGTCATTACTCCAAAATAAAACTCAGACTTGATTTCCTGACAATAACCAGCTGACTAGCCATTTTATTTTCTACTTTTAGCACAAAACAAGATGCTTCAGTCCTAATAAATGTACAGAATCTCATGATGTCCTTGTGCCTGTACACACAGTGTGTGTGCATCTCTGGGGGGCTTCTGGAGGGTACTAAGGATGCATAAACCTCATGGCCCATTTCTCATCATGGAGAGAAAGTCCACTTACTTTATTTAGCCGATCTCCATGGAGACCAGCCGGACAGAGCCAAAGTCAGACCGGACAGAGAGAGTTCTTCTATCTTTCACTCCTACCTAGCGCTCCCTGTCACTTCAGTTCATCTTCTGGTGCATGATTTATCAAATTAAGTCCAATTTGTTTTAATCTAACATTGTATATGGTCCATTTTTTGTAGTAGTACTCAAAGGTTTCAGTGTATAAGGAATCAATCCAGTTAAGCTAATCAAATTATCTTGACAAGGCTTAATCAGTTTGACTGATTGTATTGAATTGTTTTAGCTCATTTTGGAATCATTTAAAATTGTTTTACTCAGAGATATTTTGGAAAATGTTTCTAAAATACGACCATTTGCTCCAAAAAATGGCATTTTCTTAACTGTTACCTTACACCGTCTAAACTGTATTGAATTCTGGTTCACAGTTTATTTTAAGGTCCAATTCTCGCTATTAACAAACCATTAACTATGACTTTTGCCTCAATGAACTCCTAATGTGCTTCTTATTAATATTTAGCAAGGTATTTAAGGTAAGTTTAGGTATTGGGTAGGATTAGGGATGTAGAATATGGTCATGCAGAATATGTGCTTTATAAATACTAATAAACAGCCAATATGTTATTAATATGCATGCTAAAAAGCAACTAGTTAATAGTGAGAATTGATCTCTAAACTAAAGTGTTACTATGAATTCTGTTTTGATCTCAGTCTGGATGATTGAAACCAGTCTTCCCTATATTCATCAGTAGTATCTTTGTTCATCCTGTAATTAATTTAGCTTTTCACATAATCATATTTTGCCGACCGTCATTCTGAGTTGCATTCAATTGGCCTATAAAACTATAGAAAAAGACAAGAATCTTATCTTTTTAACACTTTTAATTATTTCATCTCAGATGGTATTAAAAGGGAGTCCACTGAAATCAGAGAATGAAAGATCCCATAAATAACAGAGATGATTAAAGAAATGACAAAATTTAATTTAATTGACAAGTCTGCCCATACCTGCTTTCACTTCTACATCCACCTTGGTTGCCTTGGCAACACCTTATATCCGCTGTTACCATGCTTACACTGCTCGATGAAAATGTACCGTTGACACTGTTTGCTAGAATCTTATATGTAAACAACTAAACTTGCTTTTTCATTTGTTTGAGACACAAGAGCATGTTTTTGAATAAAACAAACAGACAAATTAATTAATTAATTAATTAATGCTAGACTTTACAAACTGACCTGCCTTATAAACATAGTTCACTCAAAAAAAAACAAAAAAAAACAACAATAAATAAATAAATAAATAAATATTTTTTTTAAATTTTACTCGCCTTCGTGTAATTCTAAACCCATATATCTTCTAAAAGGAAATATTTTGAAGAATGCTGGTAAGCAAACAATTTTGCTTACCATTGACTTTCATTGTATGGAAGTAAGTAAATAAATAAATAAATTAAATATTTTTTATGTCTTACTGAAGAAAGAAAGTCACAAGGTAAATAATGACAGTATTTATTTATTTATTTAAGTGTGAACACTGTTTTGTTTTGTTTTTGTTTTGTTTGTTTGTTTGTTTTTTCCGAAGTTGTAAATAAAACAGATTTCATGTTTAATGCAACATGTTACTTGCTGTTTCTTTGTAATTAATTGAAATTTAGTAGCAGTTTCTGAGTGAAAATTCTTTCAAGTTCATCTCTGCTCATTTCCAAGTTTGCCTTTGCCTACGCTCTTCAAACCGTTTAAAGTGAGATGAGAATTAGCTGTACTATTCGTCATAATGAAGGGTTGAGTTGTAGAAGCTGTGTACATTATTCTTGCCCTTTGATATGGATTTTAGAATTATGATGAGAACATTAAATCGACCCGTCTGTCTTCCAAAAATCCTCTCATCCATAAGAATAGAAGTCCTCCACTCTCGTTTTCTGTTCTGTTTCTCTCGTCTGTTTCTTTGTAATTGGTCCTACCTTTCAAAAACACAAACAGTGTTAATTACGCACAGACTCCTCTGCAGGGATCATACCTCTGAGACGTGTCCTTAAGCCCCCTTTAAGGGATTAACGTGTGCGACGGTGGCTGTTTCTGTGGATTTCTGTTTTTATATGCGGCTGATTTCAATGCGATGTATGTGCAGGCAGCTCTTTCATGTTTATTGCGCTTAACCGAGACATTATGTCTGTAAACCCTCCATTTATTAAACAATAAAAAAGTTCACCTCAGTTTTCAGCAAGATCTTCACAAGGATTCGAAGTCTACCATGATGTTTACTTTCACGTACTATAGTTTCACATACTTGCCAATCCCTCGGGTGGCAGGACGCCCTAACAGCTCTTTCCTAACAATCGGCTCCTCCTTCTCTATTGAAGCTTCTTGTGGGATGAAGAGGTGGAGGCAGGAGCAGGAGGGGAGGGATGGAAGCAGGGAGAGAGGGATTTGGCTGTGGAAAGAGTGATCTCATTAGCCTTTGGTGTATTGTGTTGCAGTCAGGTAAATACATGCAGTGCTAGGACACCTAACACCTCTAGTGATGGTTACTAATGAGGTGCTGTGTTTGTGTGTGTTTTGAACTATGCCTTCAAGAATATGTCACTGGTGTTGTGCACATGTATGACGTATAGGCCACCAGTCAATTCAGGTGTAAAGGGTTAACCATTTAACCCCTGTCTTTCTCAGAAATATACACAGAGGACTGACTTGTCAGGTGATTTTACAAAGACTGATAGGTTAAGTCTCTATATATATAATAGACAAAACATGTCTATTCATTATTTATTTATTTGTTTGTATAAAAAAGAATATATTTATTCAGTAAGGATGCATTAAGTCAAAAGTGAAGATATGTATAAATGTCAACGATTTCTATTTATCAAAGAATCCTGAAGAAAAGGTTTTATTTTAAGGTACAATTCTTGCTATTAACTACAATAAACTACTAATTTGCTGCTTATTAATAGTTAGTAAGGTAGTTGTTAAGTTTAAACATTGGGTAGGATTAGGGATGTACAATAGAATATGGTTATGAAGAATATGTGCTTTATAAGCACTAATAAACAGCCAATAATAATATGCATATATTAATAATATGCATGCTAATAAGCAACTTAATAGTGAGAATTACTCCATAAACTAAAGTGTTACCAAAAATATATACCGCAGTTTCCACAAAAATATTAAGTAGCACAACTGCTTTCAACTCTGATAATATTAAAAATTGTTTCTTGAGAACCAAATGTAATAATAGTGGTTGAATATTGTTTGCCACCATGGGAATAAAATATATTTTAAATTATATTCAAATAGAAAATTACTTTAAATTGTAATAATATTGCACAAAATAACTGCTTTTATTATATATTCTGATCAAATAAATTCAGCCCTCATGAGTATGAGACTTTCAAAAACATTGAAAAATCTTGGCAACAAGTTTTGAATGGTAGAGTAATTTTAATAGAAAAATTATTTAATAATAATTTTAATTATATATTCTGATCAAATAAATTCAGCCCTCATGAGTATGAGACTTTCAAAAACATTGAAAAATCTTGGCAACAAGTTTTGAATGGTAGAGTATTAAATAAAAATAAATACAAAATAAAAACTGTTAACATATATTTTATATATATATATATATATATATATATATATATATATATAAACCTCTAATTTCATTTTTTTCTAATCATATTAAATACTAATAACTGAGTAATTACTGAATAATTACTCAATGTACAGAAAGAAAATACAATAAATGACGCAAGGCATTTTGAATTATCCATCAATATTTATCCATCAGTGTCAGTAAATGATAAAAATGTGTTTCAGTTAAAACAACCAAGGATGCTGATCCATCTAGAAATGAAAGGCATGTTAATGCCATCTATAAAAGGGCCAAAAGAGGACTTTAAATAGTACGCTCGAGTGGAGCTGACTTCACACCTTCACAAAATATGACCTTAGAACCACTTTGTTTGAAAGTAATTGCAAAATGAATGTTTACCAAAGTGAAGGTAGTTCTAAGAAAAGGTCGAGCATCCTTTGTTGCCAAACGGTGTTTGCTTTGCTATTTACTTCTTTGTTGAAATGTATCTTACCATTTGAAAATGAGAAATAAAAGGGTCTGAGTCAGTTCAATCTTAAATGCACACAGAAATTATTGCTGTAAAAAGAGGCAAAAGAAGTCATTGTGCAGACCACCTGGATCTCAACTCTGAGTATCTGTAACACCCTGTGTTCGTACAAGTCTTCAAAGGAGCCAATGAAATATAAACCTTGTAAGAGGTTTTTTTAAAGAGATTGAAAACGCCATAAGGTGAAGGGATTGTGAGCGAGCCAATGAATGGTATTGACTGATGTCTGTAAATCAAGTCTTTGAGGGCCACTATCAGAGCTCAGGGCACAGGTGTTCTTTGAGTGGACTAGCTGTGAGGAAAGACTGCTTTAGAAAGTCTGACCACCGCTACAGCTGGACAATACGGTTAAGACACACAGTCTGTATCGATTTTTCCCTCTTTTAGACAATATAGCTACAGTCGCCATTAGCGGCGATGTCCACACTCATCTGTTTCCTGGGTTAAAGGGCAGCCGGTGGCATATTGGTGCCATTAGCCATGTCACTCACTGGCTTTGTAATGATGGCAGCCATATACATTGGCCTATTCTTAAACAAACGTTGATGGAAATTCTACAGTTGATCGTATCTCGGTAAACTATTCGGGAAAGGGCAATCCAAACAAAAGACTTTGAGTTTTGAGAGTCATGTATCTAATCTGCTTTTCCACCGGCCACCGCATTTGTCTAGAACGCGGATGGACTTGAACAAAGAGAGAATGGGACACCGATGAATGGCAAAGGGCCTTTTATTTCAAAGCTTTTCTGTTTTAACTTGACAAGGCTACTTTGGTCTAAATACCATTCCCGTTAGGAAGAGGAACGCTGCTCTTTTCTTTTTCCGGCGCTGCCTCCAGCGATCCATGGGATCATCGATCAATACCTCCAGATTACAGGGGGGATTAGGGACTACAATGGTCTCCGATTTTGGTAATCTGCCTTTTTTCTTCCACTTTTTTTTTTTTTAGGAAAACGGATAAATACGTGGCAATTTGAGAACAAAGTATCGGCACTCAGCTTTCTCTACAGAGTACACAACAACAGAACACAATCCTCTTTGGAATTAATATTTAATGGTTTTGACTGGTTGTCTACAGTGAGAGTATCGTGCTGTTTTGTCTTTTTTAGCTCCACATCCGCTCGACTTTAGAGACAGAAAGAGAACGGATGAGGTGAAATTCGAGGCGTGTGAGGAAGGGGCGGAATCTGTGAAAGAGAGGAAGTGGAACCCTATATTCCGCTGTTTTATTTCAACATTTCATTTACTGCTGTTCTGACATGACAAGAGACAAAGAAAGCAAAGATGTTAAGATTGAGCTTCTGTCTGTCGACTCACGTGTCACTAGGGTTTAATGCTTGACCTCCAGAGGCGGTTAGAGACACCTGGAGGACCCCTCGCATGCAGTCGTTGACGTCTACCACCTCTCCCCTGATCTTTAATTAAGGGAGGATGCCTTAGTTATAATGTTGGTGTGTGTCTGTGTGTGTGTTTCCAGGCCATTAGGGGAATGTTTAGGCAGAAGGTAGGATGCATTCTCTGTTGATCAGTTCCCTGAGGGCTGCAAAGGAATCTGGGAAAAACATTACACTGAAGACTACCTTAGGCACTCTGGGATTAAACACACTTATTAGGCGTTCGTTTCGATGATGTTGATAATTAGGTTCATCATTGTCTTCATCACCATCATCATTATTCTTACCTGAAAATCAATATTTTCTGGAGTCAATTCCACTGGCAGTCAGCTAAACAGCCAATCAGTAAACATTAGAGATGCACAATTTATTGGTACCATATTGGTTATAGACCTTTTTTTTTTTTTTTTAATTGGTAAATATTGGATTGGATAAAATAAATATTGGATTTTTAATTTCTCCTATGTTTTGCATCATCATGGCACATTTCACTTGTAGTGTTTAAAATGTATTATTATTATTATTTATTTATTTATTTATTTAATATCAAACATTTATCTTTTTTTATAATATAATATTTCATAATTAAAAGTAATTAAAATTCTAAATGTAAAAATATATTGGCTTATTAAAATAATTATCGGCTTATTGGTTTTGGGCGGCATTTTAATATGTTTTAATATTTTTAATAAGGACTGCATCCCTATTAAAATGCTGGGCATTGAAATTGGTGATAAATTCAAAGTGCTTGATATCTGTTTTCATAAGGGACTTTTATTATTTCCAGTACATCGCAGAGTTGTAGGGCATGATTTTCCAACCTTTTGACTGACAGCTCTGGTGCGCTGACGGATAGGTGTGTTCCCTTGTTAATGGTGTCCGTTTTGTTCCAGAGCGCAGTGTGTGAGGAGCATGCTCCATCCGAGATGACCAGCAGAAGAGAGAGAGCGAAAAAAAAGAAAAGGAAAAAAGGGGGAAAAGGGTGGAAAACAGGACTGATACACGTACGAGCTCACAGAGCCATGAGAGGGGGAGTGGAAAGAAGGTTAGAAAGAGAAAGCGAGTGAGTGAGCGAGAGAGAGAGGTACCATGGGAATAGAAAACTGAATCAGAAAGGTAACCATGTGCAGCAGTTCCGTGCGCCGGCAGCTGAATCTGCCTCAACACAAAGTGCTGAGGATCAACAGAGCAGAGCAGGGACAGAGAGAAAAAGGGGACATGAGAATGAAAGCAAAATGAGTCGTGGAGAAAGTCAATGAATGAAGAGAGATTTGCTGTAACAAAAAGGAGAGTAAGAGAGTGTTAAACTCACAAAATGTGACCAGTTAAACTCCACTAAGCAGGTAGAAACAGTCACACCATTTGCACCTTCATACACACACACACACACACACATACTGCAGCAAACGAAATGGCTCAGACTCGCAGTGACACTACGTCACTGCACACAACTGCAGTGCAGACTACATAGGAGGTCAACGCTCGATCCATACCAAATTCAAAGACGGTTTTCCTTTATTTCAAACCCATGATCGACCGAGACAGATAGGAAGAAGTTTCCACAGAGCGCGACTTCGCGAAACGTTAATTAGAGGACATTCGTACCATGTTATTCACAGACCAGATGGTATTAGAGAATACATGAAGATCAGTTCATTCAGTTCTCTCTCTATTGTATCACTCAAATCAGACACTTTGCCAGGTAGCCTTTTTTCCTGACCCATTGAGGACCTTGAATGTTAGACATTGCGTCTATCACTCTCAGTTACAAAGACGAGAGCCTCTTCCATTTTTTCGTTTCATCGCTTCCTTTCTTTCTCCCTAGTGAGCGTATGTGTGTATGACTCAAAGATGGTGCGTGTGAATCACGGCTATGAAACAGGCTGCTACTAAGGACCCTTTGTGCATTAATTAGGCTCAGCGTGTGCTCGCGCGTGTGTGCTGTGAGAAAACCAGCTTTGTTTTAGCATCAGGAGTCACGAACGTTTGAGTCATGGTCACGGAGGTTGTATAGATTGTGACGATCAGAGCTAGATAAAAAAGTCCTGTCGTCTCTCGGGTTTAATTGGCAAGATTAATTAGGTCTGTATGAAAGTAATTATTCATCGGGTATTGACATTTGTTTGTTCTTTAGTACAGTAATTGGGCAAGTCAGAGACAAATTGCCCTTTCGAGACCTCCAAAGTCTGACCAAAGTACAACTTTTGGATTTACCTCGGTGAATGATAATTTGATTTCAACTTAGTGATGCCAAGTTTGCTTCTGAGGAACATATGCCTTTCATTTGCTATATTTACATACATTCTCAGCATACACACATAGACGAACATGCAGTTAAAAACTTTTCTCATTATTTCACAAACCCCTTTGCCTTTTTTTTCCCCAAACAATATGAAATCATAAAAAAACTTTTTTTTTTGAGCTCAAATTAATACATACAGAGACAAAACAATAACTGAATTTACACAAATTATCCTGTTCAAAAGTTTACACACCCCTTGGTTCATAATATTGTTGCCTCCTCGAGCATCAGTGCCTATTTGCAGCCTTTTGTGATGTTTTGTATGTCCCTCAGGTGTCTCGAGTTGCAAATGTGTTGAGACACTGTGTAGAGAAACTCAAATGTGCAGAGCATGCTGGAAAACCAAAGAACATACAGTTTTGAATGAACTCGGGTGCACTTAGATGGGCTTGTACTCAAACTTGACACGTACTCGGACATTTTGGACTTGAAGTTACAGTCGAATCCAAGTCTTGTGTAACATGAAAGATAAAAAATAAAGGTAACACTTTATTTTAAGGTGTCCATGTTACACGTTTCATGTATTTAATATTATAATAACAAAAAATTATGCATTATTACATGCAAGTAACCCTAAGACAAACCCTAATCCTAACCCTAACCATATAGTAAGTACATGTAGTCAATTAATATTGCTCCGTACTTAAATGTATGATTACACTGTAACAAGGGACACCTTAAAATAAAGTGCAACCAAAATAAGTAACAACATCAAATTAAGACAACAAGACATTAGTAGACATGTCCCACTCAAACTCTGTAAAAAACTACTAAGTTGTCTCTTTAACGGTACCGTGCCTATGACAAGCTGTTATAGCCCTAAAAATATTTTTTTTTGCATTTCCTTTTTTGCTGACAACATTGTTGCTTTTGGGGAAAAAAAAAAAAAAAAAAAGTCAAACATAATGCAGATTTGGCAAATGATACACAAACTTCACTGTATGTGCATTAAACTAAAAGCAACAGAAGTACTTCATGTTCAAAATGTCTTTCCGCCCTTCCTGGCCACCCGTAAACTCTGAGCATTCTCTGCTCACCCAGAGCTAACACTAGCAACAAAAGAGGTTCATTTCCCTCCGGGTCTGTACACGATTTAGTGCACTACGTGTCAGACGGTATCCTTCCATGTCACTTCTCTCCTAATGCTAATTCACCCGATTGCTCTCAGAATTACTTAGTCAAACTTATTGCTCGAGACAGACCTGTTAATTCCAATTCATTTCATTCTATGTGGAGAGAGGTGAAAGTGCAAAGCGAGAGATAGAGCGAGCAAAGAGACAGCATCGGAGATGGACTCACCCCAGTCAAACTCTGGGCTCTTAGGGCTCTTTGTCAGCACGCACAGTCAGTTAGAGCTGATGCAGTATTCATGGGGCAGAAAGGAAAGATTGGTGGTGGGGGCGGTTAGACCCTGAATTACATTGAATAAAAAGAAAAATGAGTGCATTGGTATTCAGAATGTGGCCTGAGCTAACCACCCCCCCCCCCTTCACTCATTTGCTTGCTTGCAGCAGGGGAGCTACAAGCTAACTGTTGCGTGATAAGGTATTATCTAAAGGGGAGGGTGATGCACTAGGCGTCTACCACAAAATGGAGTCAATCAACTGAACAGGGATAGTAATGCTGGCTTTCTGCACCGCGAGAGAGGCAGTAACAGAATAGTGAGACGAAAGAAAGAAGCAGAAGGGAGAGTGCGGGAGGTTTGGCTAGGCCCGCAAAGCCACTTGACAAAAGAAGAGAGGAAAAGAGGGAACGAGAGGAGATGGCGGGGCCTGGGCGGACGTACTGTAACTGTTGGCGCAGAAGCACTCGCAAGATATTTGCTCATTCGTTACCAGCCCGACACATATTTGCTGACGCTCGACCCATTACCTCAGGCCGGCCGGAGCAGAAGACAGCATTCTAATTCAGGGGGCATAACAGGTCCTTATAAATAAATAAACAGACGAAACTGGCTCCATTATTGCGCTTGATGGGTTTTACATCTCAAATGTGCTTTTGTTCGTCCACTAGTTTTGTGCTTAGGCTTGTTAAAAAAATGCATGTGATTGGGTTCAGAAGAGTTATGTGTCTTAACTTTTTACCCAATGAAATAATTTAATAGATGAGGAGAAAGTCAGGCATCTTGGTGGATGCCCGCTGTGGGGTCCTTCTGTCAGTGTGAAATATTGCTGATTGGAGCACACATGCGGTGGGAAGAAGGGAGGAATGAATCAATCTTAGTGGGGGTCCTAGAGTCATCTGACTCTTTTCTTGTGAGGGGAAGGCTGACACGCAGTACTGGAATTGAAAGGACTTTAGATTTATACAGGAGCTATATACACTTCATAAAACAGGATTTTAATTTTTTTTTTCAGCAAAGAATGTCTTAAAATTTTTAAAACGAGATAAACTAGAGTTGAGAGGCAAAATTGCATCAGATATTCTCAGACTTGTTTTCTTGTCTATAGCAGAAATATAACAAACTTTAGAGAGGTTTATGTTTTAACAAGCTAGAAACTAGAACTAGAAAAATTGCTGAATTCAGTTAATTTAGAAGTATTCTCTGTAAATAAGTAAAAATATCTTACAAAAATATTTCTAAAATAAAATCTTATTTTAAGGATGTTTAGATGTTTTAACTAGAAGCAATGAAAAGTACACTGCAGAAAGTTCTGTGCCTCCAATTATTTTATTTTTTTAAATAAAAATATCTAAATGTTTTTTTTTTAGTTAAGAAACATTTACTTGAAGCAAAATGACAAGATAAAATGTTGTTGTTGTTGTTGTTGTTTTTTTTAAGACAAAAATCTAAATTAAGTAAGTTTTTGCTTAACCCGTTAACCCGCACCAGGGCGATCTCGCACCGAACGCTCTTTATTTGCACGTCATTGTTTAGGAATAGAATAAATGAAACGGGACAAAGTTAATCTTGACAAACTATATATCATTCTGAAGGTCTAAGCCTCAAGCCTCAAGCATCGACGGTAGATTGCTGTTTTTCGATGGAAAGCTTATAAGGAATGTATTTGCTAAATTTGTGTAAGCAGTACACATCAAAACATCCATAATAAAAAAGCAGTACGTACCATTATCATTGTAATAACGAGTCACAAACGCATCCACTGCTGAAACCGGTTTAGTTAGAAAGGCAAGAGGTCACAGAACAACATCCACTTAGAGCACTTTTAGTCCAGCAAACAATAATGTTGTAATATGGATCGACTATTCCTTTATTTTACATTTCATTTCTTCGGGAGGTGTGTTTGTGTGTCCGTTGTGGAATAGAATGCAGCTCAGAAACAGCGCTTGGTGGAAAAACAACAACATGGTTTTGTAGCCTTGCTTGATGTCACAAACAGAATGAGACCATCAAAAAAAAAGTCACAGATCCGCGAATATTGTATATTTGAATTCTCGAGGCTCTCTGTGGCATACGTAATATGCCTTTAATGACGCAGCTGTCATTTGAGGAAATGGCATCAACTTAGCGATCACCTTTTTGCAAATAATTCTTTCTTTTTTTTTCATCACAACATTTTTCATATGTGTGTGTGCTTTGGGAAAGCGTGGCTGTATCTGCGTTATTACCTACATCTCGAAGGCAGCACATTAATTGTGTGATTACCGACTGTATGAGCTATCAATGTGAAGCTGTCAATGACCGGCTATTGTTGAATATATAGCCCATCTGTATTAATTATCATCTCTATCGACGCCCATCAGCGTGTGATTACTGACTGCAATCAGTGTGAATGTCTGGCAATATCAGTGTATGTCTGGCAAGCAGAGTATGTACTTGAGTATGTACTACATACAAAGCCATTTTTTTCTTTTTTTTCCCTTTTTTATTACTCTAATTATTTTTGTATTTTTTATTGCTCAAATAAATCACTTATATGGTGTCTAAAATTCTGTCTATTATTTTATAATTGAAAAACTATGCAGGAGTATTTATAATGACTAAAATAGTTTGTATAATTCTGCAATATATTTGGTGGTTGTTTTTCACAGCAAGCGGGGCGAAAGGGGGGGGACTAGAAATATTCTCAGAAAAATGATTGCAGAAATCTCATTTTCATAGTATCTTCTTAAAATTTGAAATATAAACTCATGAGACACGTGACTTTCAACCCATTACTTTTCTGGATTTAACCAGGACTTATTTCATGTATTTGTATATGAAATAAAAAAAGAAACATTCAGTGTGGAAAAACATTTTTTTAAAGGCGTCAGTAATGCTACTATAACTTTTTATCTTTTTGAGCATTATCAACTCTGGATGATGGATAGTAAAGCCTAGAGTGTCTTCTTTCCAAAGATACCTAAATTGTGTGTGTAGCACACTGTTGTCAGGAATTTTAACCATTTTAATTTAGGTAGGTCATTTTCACCTGTGAGATGAGGGTGACAATGGGGGGTGCTGGCTAACAGGTTAAAGAGAAAGTGTAAGAGAGAAAATATCTGCCTATGGGCTAAGATAAATTAACTTGTTTTCCTTTTGAGTTTTCTTACTTCATAGGTGACATTATTTCTAAAAAGTAAATGTATCTTGATTTAATAATGAGAATAGCATAATGTTTGCAATGCAAAGATTAAAGAAATAATTCCTGCATGCTTTTTTTCTTCATTTTTGTATTAGATTATTACCAGAAAAATACAGAACAAAGCTATTTTTGAAAACAAATACTTATAAGACAATTTGGTGGGGTTTGTATCTGGTCATCACAAATGTAAAAGGAAATCAAGTTTCAAGCATTCAGTCATACACAAAACAAACCTGCCTCACATTATTCTCATGCTCTCTGACCTCTGCCACAATCAAATTCCTTATTTTCATTGATTATGTCACACGATCAGTTCGCAAATGGCCACGATTGGCTCACTCCAGCTCCATCTTCTTTGAACCACGGCTTGCGCTTTTTATCCAATAATTGGCGGGCAATCGATAACACACCGTGATGAATGCTAAGGTGATGTGATGACATGCTCTCCATGCGTTATAAAGATCAATAAAAACAATAACCATCCCCCATTCATGATCTCACCATGCTTAGTCCCCCATCTGCGCCCTCACGGAGCTTTTCCATCAAAGCGCTATTACCCAAAGAGCAACGGTTGGATGGTGGGAGAGAAAGGGAAAAAAAGGGATCGAAAAAGTGAAGGGTGAGGAGAAATGCAATTTCACCCCATTCTGACAATACTTACAAAGACGAACAGTTTACAGATGAAAGTAATTTCATTTCATTTGCTCTCCATAAAAATAGGGGCAATGCTGATATATTCTCGCAGACAGATGCACAGCGGCGCAGCTGAGACAGAAATAGCTTCTCCTGTTGGCGGATGAGAGTCGGTGGCCTTCCTCAGTCTGACAATAAAGGCGAATGCTCTGTGTTGCGGTGCGATCAAGAAAGGATGGTATTTAGGAGAGAAAGCAAATTTATAAAGTATTCACCTGCAGTACCAGACAAATATTGACTTTTTTGGGGGGAAGTGTTTGTGGCGTCTTTGAGGGATCCGCGGGCTCGCCGGAGAACTGCCCTCAGTCAACAGAGAGCAGCTGTACTGAAGAATGCCAGACTGCAGGATTACACCCGTGTCACCTTTATGCTGGCCAAGACATGGCTGCGTGTGATGAGGTGACATTCACGAATGACCCATATGGTTATCTCTTTGAATATTTAGTGCTGGCCTGAGCCGTAGTAACGTTAAAGCTGATTCCTATATAGATTGAAGCCAAATCGCTCAGATGTTCAGCTTTGAAGTCATGAATTGCACTCGCAAGACATTTTGCTCCAGTAACTTGATGTCTTTTTGAGTGAAACAATTCATTTTGACTAGAAAAAATTATGACTTTTGCCACAATAAACTCCTAATTTGCTGCTTATTAATAGTCTTGTGGTTATTAATAATAGTGCTTATTAATAGGTGATGGATAGGATTAAGGCATGCAGAATATGTGCTTTATAAGTACTAATAAACAGCCAATATGTTAATAATAGGCATGCTAATAAGCATCTAGTTAATAGTGAGAATTGGTCCCTATACTAAAGTGTTACCAAATATAATTTAACTGTATTTATTTGAAATAACATGTGGGGATGGATTCTTCATAACAAGGCCAGAAATGTACATTAGGAAAGCAAACAGAGTCCATTTTGTTTTCAAGTTGTCTTTAAGTCAGTTGCAGCAAACACTGGTCACCATACAGGCACGTTACTACACAAGGAAATTACCCTTCAACCCCATTTCTCTCTCTCTTTCTCGCTGGTGACAAAACTCCCTCGCTCACTCACACTACGAACAGTCAGGCCATTTCCTGGGAAAAGAAGCTGCTGGGATATTTGTAGCCATCATTGATCGAAGCTGGATGTAATACCCATGATGCATTGCTGTTTAAATTAGGAGGGAGTGTGGGAGTGTTAGAGAAAGTAAGAGACAGAGTAAAAACTATGAGGAGTTTTCAAGGACGACGCGGCATGTTTTCCATACAATCAGCAAGACAAGAATGAGGGAAAGCTTTTTTTCTTCTTTCTGATAAAGAAACAAGAAATTGAATTAGCAATTCAGATTCACATATTCAGCCTGCTATGTAATTTGCATTATTTTTTTTTTAATCCTATACTTATTCCTAGAAAACAAAAGGCACATGTTGTAATCCACTGAGCTATATAAAATCTTACATTTACTGTGAACAAAACAGTAGTGATTATCATTCTATTTTATTTTTATTTACAACCTCCTCACAAAAACCTCAGATTAACCAACAAACAACTAATATTAGCAGAGACTATAGTGTGATGTATTACTGCTAATTTTTAAATCTCCATAGTTTTATCCCAGCTGAATATGCAGATACAATTATGTGTAAGCCATCTGTTTCACAAAAAGTGTCAACACTGTGGCTCTGTAACCAGGGTTATTATTATTATTACCAACTATAAAACCAAAACCTTAAATGTTAACCATTAACCATTGAACATAAACGTAAAATGTGATCCTGGACCACAAAACCAGTTAGAAGTGTCAATTTTTTTATTTTTTTATTTTTTTTAATTGAGATTTATACATCATCTGAAACTATCCATTGATGTTTGGTTTGTTAGGACAGGGCAATATTTGGCCGAGATATGACTATTTAAAAATCTGGAATCTGAGGGTGCAAAAAAAAAAAAATAAAAAAAATATTGAGAAAATCACCTTTAAAGTTGTCCAAATTAAATTCTTAGCAATGCATATTACTAATCAAAAAACAAGTATTGATATATGAAGTTTGGAAATTTACAAAATATCTTCATGGAACATGATCTTTACTTAATATCCTAATGATTTTTGGCATAAAAGAAAAATCGATCATTTTGGCCCATACAATGTATTGTTGGCTATTGCTACAAATATACCTGTGCTACTTAAGACTGGTTTTGTGGTCCAAGGTCACAAATGTGTTAATTGAAATAAAACTGAAATACAATATATAAATATTAAATGAAAACTATATGAAAATTAGAAGTGTTGCAACTAACTGAATCAAGTTTTAGGTTGAAGCACTAAAATAGCTGGAAATAAACTCTAAAACTGTACTAAAACTAAGTTTGGGATGGAACTCTCTGTTTTTCAGACCAATTGCAGTCAAGTTCTGCAAAATATTTTGTGTCATTTGTGACACACAAATTCGTAATTTTAAAATGGGCTTTTCCCCCATAAAAGTACTCAGTGTCCCATCCTGACCTATAATTGTCTTTATGGTGCAAAAAATATATTACCTATATAAAACTGAGACTTTGTCCCCCAGGAGCGACTGCTATTTTGAGTGCAGCTGACTTTTATGTTGATCAGATTTAGGCGCTGATGTATTTCTAAGGCTTTGATACAATTAATGCATATTAAACCAGATTGGGAGCCAATCTGCCATTATACGAATCTGTTATATCCGCGTAAGATCAGAGTGGTAGGCCTGAGGCAGGACAGGGTTTAATGGTCATGTTTTTTTTTTTTGTTTTTTTTCTCTGTATGCTTATTGCTTGGGGCACATTCCTCCCATTTTCCCTTTCACAAAAAAAAAAAAAAATCTAATTTATTGGCCTTTACTTTGAATGATGACTATAACAAAAAGCAAAAGCAAAAGGCAGACTTCATCTACATAGTGAAAGGTTCGAAAGGGCTCCTCTCCCAGAGCACTGTGTGTATGTGTGTGGGAGAGTGCCTTATGATGGACGGCTTTAGTTCAGTCCTTGAGGGTGAAGCGACAAGGATTTATCTGTGTTG
>JAFVLL020019147.1:0-23390 GCA_021397915.2 Tor tambroides
TCCAGGGTCACATATGGATAATCTAAGTTGCTTCAGTCCTAGAAGTGTTTATCTTGAAATATTACTAACAATATAAGTAAAGATTTCACAGCAAAGAGACACGTGAAGCGCAAGCTGAAGGTGTACGTTTGTATATTTACACTAAAAGGCCTTTTACTTGCTAAAAGGTTTAAACTATCAATCAGACGACAGAAGGCATGGACTAGATTGTGTGCAACAGGTTTAACAGCAACATTTTGATCATGTTGGTCATTTAGAGGGCTTAGAAATTTATACATCAAATCTGTTGGGGTGGGATAGATAAATGATAGTGTTGTTGTTGTTTGTCTGTTTTGTGGTGATCTTTTTGTCGTTTTTGTGTTTTCAGGGTGGATATGCGGCGTACAGATATACTCAGCCTGCAACGGCTACAGCGTACAGCGACAGGTACGAGTTCATTCACA
This sequence comes from Tor tambroides, assembly GCA_021397915.2. NCBI lineage: Eukaryota > Metazoa > Chordata > Actinopteri > Cypriniformes > Cyprinidae > Tor > Tor tambroides. The sequence continues at coordinate 444 of JAFVLL020019147.1, forward strand.
CATGCAGTGTTGCATAACATGAGATTAACAAAACATTTATTTTGACATGCATTTTAAGTTTTTCAGATCTCTTTACAATTTCAGTTCGTTTTTTCTATTTAGCTTTGGTTTGTATTTATCTCCATTTTTGTTTGTTTTAGTATATAACCATTTATTATAAAAAATGTATTGCTTTTTAATGGATTACTTTTTAATGATTAACAGCATAAACTGTTAAATTTAATATATTGTTTTTAATTTAATACATGTATCTTTTTTTTCTTCTTTTTTAATGTCACTGCTCATTCTCCAAAGCAGTGGTACATATTTTATTATTTCAATGTTTTTTTGTTTGTTTGTTTTTTTTTCCTATTTAAACTGACCTGAAAACAGTATTATGTTAATATAGTTATATATTAATAATTTGAGAATTTATTAGTGTTTATTAATATAATTAGCTTTTTTTTCAGTTTTTCTATGTGCTTTTGTCATTTCTATTGTTGCTTTTTAAATACGTCTTAGCTTAAGTTTACATTTATTTCAGTTTTAGTAATTTTAGTGCTTAAACTTATTTCTCTACAACATGAACTTTCCAATTTTCATTTAAGCTTCCCATCTAATTTATTTCACATGAGGAGAAAATAAAATACAGCCAGAGTCTGTATAGCAAGTCTGAGTGAGGCAGCAATTTGCTAATGAGGAAGAGAAATCAACTTAATTCAAGACCCGTCACTGAAACCAAGTCACAATTTTAATACGCAGTTTTGCTTCACAAGGAAATTTATGTTGTTTTAAAGGATGTTTAGCTATTTTTAATGGAAAACAAAACAATAATACTGATTACACAGATTAATGAAATGATGTTTTGCGCTATGCCGAAGTCAGTGTTGTGCTTTCAAAGCAGGTTTCTTGCCAATCCAGACTGAGTCAGCACACTTAACGTCCAGTTTCACACACACAGATATTAAAGCGTATATATCTCTTACGGTAAAGCTGGCCTTTTCTCTCTCGCTCGGCGTTCGTTTGCTGAAGCTGTTGCCCGCGGCCGAGGGCTTGTGTTTTCTTATCTGCTCTCTGCAGACCTTCATTTGCAAGCTGTATGTGGAGAAGAAGCAGAAGAGAGTAGAATATGTGCAATATATAAATGAAAGGAAATGACACGTGTTGTCCTTCCTGTGGAGGATTAGTTCCAAACCAGTGACACGAAGCCTGCAGCACCTCGTTTGCCTCTTTCACCTTTCTTTCCCTCGCTCATTATCTCTTTTCAGTCATTCTTTTGCACTCATGCTTAATTTTTCTTCAGTCTTCTTCTCTTTTCTTGTCATTTACCTGAAATTGTTTCTTAGAAAAATAAAAACACATTATGAGGGCCTAAAAATGCTAACAGCAAACAAAAGTTGACTCCCTACGAACCCGTTCACATCTGAAGTCTGAATGTTTTGATGTAGTTTCTTTCTGTAGAAAGCCCCCAAAATTCCTGCCTTACTCACTGAAAAAAACAAAAGTCCAAAAATGTACCCAAACACACAGTTCACTGCAGTTTCCAGCTGAAGTAGTGGCAGTAAAGAACCAACAACCTTTATTCTTTTATACACAAATTTTGATTACGTGGCAGATTATTGATTAATAGACTTATTTTCATGCACAGTACAATGTTTTGACTTAAATACATTTTTAAAATAGCACCTGCTTTATAAAACTGTGACATTTTGATGTTTGCATCACATAACAAGCTCCATATGTATGGCTTTTCTGACATGGCAAGCTTGCTCGGTAGCGCACCCGGTACATTGCATTTGTGATGTGGGTCATGATAATTTAGTATTTCTATTTACTTAAATTAGTATTTATTTAGTTTTAGTATAGTATTCACACCAAGTCTGAAAATTGTGGTGAAGTTTCTAAGTTGATGAGAATAGTTTTGGTGCGTATAGTGTATTTCAATTTCGATATTTGACTCACATTAGATATTTGAGTCACATTACAGAAGTAAAATAGGTTGTAAATGCGGTTTCATGTTGTGAGTGTTTACACGTGTTAAAGCATCTCTTGATTGATGTTTCTGCAGTTATGGGAGAGTCTATGCAACTACTGACCCATATCACCACACCATCGGCCCGGCAGCCACCTACAGCGTGGGGACCATGGTAAGATAAACAACTGTTATAAACCCAGAAGAGTCAGAAACAGCACGCAGATGTATTGTGCACTTTGTCAGAATTGTATTAAGAACTGTTTTCCACCTTTTTTGTCCACCCCATATGTGCCAGGTGTCGTTTTTCCATGACACGCTCCCTGACGAGAGGAAGTCAGTCGGTTAATGTCTGTTTTTAGCTAGCGTTTGCAGCTAACATCAAAGATGAAGGCACTAATGGGCCGTCAGAGTGAGGAGAGCTCGTCTCTTCTCCGCTGCGTCGTTTGCTTTCTATTTCCCCTAAATTAACGAGCATGTAACGCATGCAGCAGTGTGCCGTGGAACAGACTCGACTAAATGAAGGAGACGACAGAGGATGGTTTATTTCTAACCACCTCTCTCTATCAGAAAGAGAGAAAAAAAGACTCGTTTGGCACTCCGGCATGCATGCAATTTCTCAACGACAAGGACGTCAGCAAAACACATTAAAACGAAATAAGAAAGAATAAAGAAGCAGTAGTAAACAGTTCCCCGGTGCAGCTGCTAGCTAAAAGCTTTCATTAATTAAGACGCTTTGTTTGAGACTCTCTTCATTTACTTAATTAAGACTGTGCCTGTACGCTTTTCTTTAATTCCTGCTTCCCTGCAAATTTCCTTCCTTGTTTCTTCATCAACAGTGAGAAAAATGACCCCATCACAGAGCCGAGAAGCCCCGTCAGTGGCTCCGTTCCAAAACATAGTGAGCCGCCTGTCTACTGCTAACAAAGAGACTGTTCTTGTGTTGACAACTGCTAGAGAGAGCACAATTTTTTCAAAAATGAACTAAAATGATATTTAAAAAGTTTTAATGATCCATTTTTAATTGGACATTACCTCTTTCATTTATTTATTTATTTATTGTAAAATTCAATTGTAATATTAGTTTCTCACACAATTTCGGATGGATGTTTTGTTGCAGTGCATTCTGGGATTGCACACAATGGATGCATTGCAAAAACCCAATTTTCTTCCTTAGTATTTTGTCTTGTTTTGCCACAATTAAATCAAAATATTTAAAATAATATTTTATGAGAAATAAATTGAAATAAAGTAAAAACTTAAAGAATTGGCAACTAACTAAAATAAAAAAAAATAATAAAAACAAAAAGCTAATTACAATTATTTAAAAACTAATAAAATTACAACAACAAAAATGACAAAAAAAAATTAATATAAAAATAAATTCTAATTCGATAAATACCGTATTCAATATAAAAAATAATGTTAAAATACCACTGATCACGATTTAAGAATATTTAGATATTCATAGAAAATAATAATTAAAAAAAATACTGAGGAAGAATATAACTTTTTGCATTGTACATCTGATGCTGCATTTCAGTTTGGCCAAAAAAGGTCTCTTAAAAGGCTATGAGTTCCTTTTGAAGTGCCTCTATGATGTCTTACAATGCTGTTTAGTTAGGGAGCTCACTAGATTTTGGAACAGACCCAACTTGTCCATTTATTTATGTGTATGTGTGTGTGTTTGAGGACTGATGCAGAAGAACCTGAGAACTCTGATTTACAGAGCAATCAAATGATCCCTCATCTGTCAGAGAAAGAGCACTTTGGTTTTCGGCTCTTTCATCATAACTGATTAACGCGACGGCGCGAGATGGGAGAGCTTTTCGCTTTTAAAATTCCTTTAATAATTAGTTCCTCTGAGGTTGCATTAAATTCTCTTTGCTGGTTTTCCCAGCGTCATGAAATTGCAGAAGGCTTCCACCTAGACCAGCGAGCGGGTTCCCCCTTAAATCAGGGAGAATTATCCTTTGAAGGTCTCGGCTTTCTGGAGTAAATTACGCGTCTGGTACAGTATCATGGGGCGTGTTCGAAGACCATCACTCGCTCCCACGCCTGCAAGCTTTCTGCACACTAAACTTTAAAGAGAATAATTGTACATGCCTTTGAACACCATTGGAATTCATTTGATGCATCGTAGTTTGAGGTCTATAATGCTTTCAAAGTCGAAGATGCCATTTCTGCACAATGTGTGCAGACGGAACGCTAGTGAAATTGCTAGTTAGTGACTCTGTAATGAGATACCAAAAAAAGAACGCAGATCCCTTCATGGGCAGCATGACCCCTTGATCTCATCGTTATTAAACTCAAGTTTTGAGAAGTTTTCAAAATCTGTTCTAAGAGTTCATCAGCATTAATGAACACACACACACACACACCAGTAAAGGAATAGTTCACACAAAAATGAAAATTTGCTGAACATTTTCTCACCCTCAGGCCATGTAAGATTTTAGATGAGTTTGTTACTTCAAGAAAACAAATTTGGAGAAATGTAGCATCACATCACTTGCTCAGTAATCGATCCTCTGCAGTGAATGGGTGCCGTCAGAATGAGAGTCCAAACAGCTGATAAAAACATCACAATAATCCACAAGTAATCCACACCACTCCAGTCCATCAGTTAATGTCTTGTGAAGAAAAAAGCTGCATGTTTGTAACAAATAAGTCTATCATTAAGATGTTTTAACTTCAAACTGGCTAAAATAGTCCTCTATCCATTATATACTGTACCTCTCCCAGTGAAAAGGTCGCCTTGTCTGAATCAGGAGAGAAATATGCTAATATCAAGCTCTGTTTACAAACCAAAACAGGCCAAAACAGCTCTAAACAAATATGTGGGTGGATTTTGATGTGAGAGACAACAGGAGATAGACTTTTGTGGATTAGTGTGATGTTTTTTATCAGCTGTTTGGAGTCTCATTCTGATGGCACCCATTCACTACAGTGATCCATTTGTGAGCGATGTAATGATATATTTCTCCAAATCTGTTCTACTGAAAAAAAAAAAAAAACTTTTCTAGAAATTTTTGAGTGAACTACTCCTTTATATCAATGCCAGAATTCTAAAGGAAGGAAATTTGAGAAGCAGGAATTCCGTCGTTGCCGTGACCACCAGCTTGACTCTGATTGGTGCTCTGTCATCTTTGATGTTGCAGGCGAGCCTGTACAGAGGAGGCTACAGCCGCTTCACCCCCTACTAGAGAGACTAAACCACTGATTACGCAAACTAACACAAAACCACTAGACTCGTTCTGCTACACGGAGTGTGATTTCAAACTAAAATGCTTCCAGGTCACCCAATGACCTCATCCCGACAACATTCTCTCAACTGGACATTGTGGAAATCAGTGGGAAAATCAGAAGAGCAGCTCATAAATGTGGAGTTGATGTCAGATTTTTTGACTTTTTGATTTTAGACATTTTTTAACGTCAACAATTTTTTTTGCACTTGTGTTTTGTCTGCAAAAGCAAGGACAGTGTTTCAAAAAGCATTTTAAAATGGCAAGAACGTGAGCTATTATGTGGTCCTTTAGATGATTGTTTTTCATTATTGATTATTTTGTTGTGTATATAAGCATCTAGTGTGAATTCAGACATGAGACAAAAATATCTCAGGACTCTCTTCAACCTTTCTCTGAATTCAAAACCACCCCAGCAGACGTTCATATATATATATATATATATATATACTTCACCAGATATTGCCAGCATACTCTAGTCTCTGTAGTCTGAAACTATGTTTGCTGTATGAATAAGCTGTTCTTGTTTAGTTGCTGGGGTTTTATTTGAAGGGTTTCTATGCATGTTGTTTCAGAGATGAGAGGACATGTCATGTGTTCGGCCCTCTCACGTTTGCACTAACAGATTTACCTCTGTACACAGTGGACAGGTTTAACTCATGCTAACTAATGCTGAATAGATGTGTGAGTGCTTGTACATTAACATATAAAGGATTAAACCATCATTATTATATGGAAATATTGCATAAAGTAATTTTAGAAGTTAACAGAGACTTTGGGAGCAATATGATTTTCAAAAGAAGGACACATAATTAGATTCATGAATATATAAGGAAACTTATTAAGACGTGGTGGGATTTAAAGAGATGTGCAAAGAAATTTTAAAATAATAATAAATAGTTAGACTTAAGAAAATATATAAGGATACATGGGGAGATTGAGGGAGATATATTGAGAAATTTTAAAATAATAATAATGATAAGGTGACGGGGAGATTTAAGGAGATTCACAGAGAAACTGAAAAAAATATAAATTATTACACTTACGAAAATATGTAAGGAGACATGGAGAGTTTAAGTGGACATACAGAGATGTAGGGGAACACAAGAAACAGTTAGATTTAAGGCAAGGCACTATGAGAAAAACAATGTTTTTCACTACTGTTCAGTTTTGAGATTTGGGGCTATTTTGTTTCCAGATTAGTGGAAAGAAAACATCCAAAATACATATTTAAGTACTATATATATATATATTTAAATCTGTTTTCTCAATTTGTTTTTTTTTCTCTCTGCAGTTTTACTTACATACACCAAACTTAGAAGTTTTATTTCTGTCTATATTCTGAAGGTTTTTATAGAGGGGTTTGTTCATACATCATTCGCTTGATTTCGTTATTGAACTATAACTATTTATGTCTGTAGATTTCAATTACAATATATATATTTAAAGGCCGTTTTCTCAAAATGAGTTTGTTTCTCCACTTCAGTAGTACTGAAATATACCAAATTTTACAGTTTTATTCCTATCTATATTCTGAAGATTTTTACTGAGGGATTTGTTCATGTATCATTCACAATGATTTATATACCATTTTATTTCTAAAAACATGCTAAAAGTGTATTTTTTTCTGTCCGTTGACCAATATTTCTTCATCAATAGCACTTACATATACCAAACTTAACAGTTTTATTCCTATATATATTCTGAAGGTTTTTACAGAGGGGTTTGTTCATACATCATTTCCTTTTTTATTATTGCACTGTACCTATTTGCGTCTGTAGATTTCAATTATAATACATAAAGGCCGTTTTCAAAATGAGTTTGTTTCTCCACTTTAGCAGCACTCACAAACACCAAATTTTATAGTTTTATTCCTATCTATATTCTGAAGATTTTTATAGAGGGGTTTTTTCATATATTCTTTGCACTGATATATATTACATTTTATTCCTAAAACATGATGAAAATGTCTTTTTTTCTGCCTGTTGGCGGTATTTTCTGATTTATAGAGTGATAAAAGGAGATATCAAAAATCCCTTCTGTAAAAACCTTTAACTCTAATATGTCAACAAAATCAAACAAAAAAATTAAATCTGGCTTTATCCAGTGTTCAGATTTATTCTTTGCAGTTTTTGCAAATTAGTGCTTATTTAATTAGAAAATGCCTCATTTGCATATTTAAACGAAACATTTCTGAAAACTTATAATACAGCAGTTTTCTTAATGTACTGTATGTATGGGTGATATAGTAGCTCACTTTTTTACTCTGTTCACCTGTAGTGTCTTGCCTTCATAAAACATACTGAGACACAGTGAGGCATAAAGAATCATAGGGAAGTATAAAGAAACCTAAAGAGACAGGAAAGGAGAGAATCTGTCTGCTGAGAGTTTCTTGTCCTCATCAGATGTCATGAGAATGTCCTGCACTTCCTTTTCCACTCCATACCTTCAATCTGAATACATTAATGATTAAATGTGAATCAGTTCAGTCTCTACCTCACTGATTCAAATGCAAAACATGGATAGAGACCTTAAGTAGTGTGACATTTGTTAATAATTAAGATAGAAACTCTCAAGATCACATCCCTGAGCTCATGTTATGATGCTTTGGACTGAATTCAGCTCCCATGCGCTGCAAAATGTCATTTTATTCACACAATTAGGGCTATATCCTTAAGGTGTACGTTGAAACTTAACTTTGAGTGATGTGACTCATGCAAAAGGGCCTTTATGCTTAAAATATGTGTAGTAAAAGTTAACAATGTTTACACACAAACATATCAGCAGAATCTTTAAGGACATTTGGTTCCTCTTCTTCTTTTCCTCCCAGATCTGCTGCAGATTTTTGCATCTCTTAAAGTTACTGTCACATTCATGACTTTGTTTTAATGACCTTTAGGGACTTTTTTGAGCTCTTGTCTTTTTCGTTGTGTAAAAATAGCATATTCTCTGAAGGAAAATTGCATCAAAGTGTAAGAGAATAGTTTACACTCCAGTATAAAACATGTTTTTGCACTGAACTGCAGAATATGTAAGTCTCCAGCAGACAGCTGCTCTGTGTTTTCCTCTCTGTATCCCCTGCACTTTTATTCTGCTTTGACCTGTTAAGGCTGCTGCTGCTGCTGTTCAACCGGAAAGAGCCTCTGTGAATGTGAAAGATGTGATTTGTTGTTTTCCACTGTTTTGACTCGACGTTAATGTACAAAGAACCAGCAGACGGAAAACTATACATATGACATGTATTTGCTTATTGTTTTAATATATTATTAAGTACATGAGGGGTCACATAATTATTCTGCAGCTCATGAAATCGACATATCAACACACGAATTGATATGATTATTACTCACGTCTATGAAGTCTTCAGGTCTCGACTCATTCAGACCAGCATGTTTACCTGCTGTTTAAGCAAAAAAATATAAAAATAAAAAAATAAAAATTAAAGACACTTAGAGTTGGAAAAAAAGAAAAAGACAAAAAGCAAAAAAGTTTGTAAATACATGTGTGTATATATATACTTCATAAATATCAGATGATTCTCTATAAGCGTTTCAATACACTTATATAATGGATTTTATGTGTCTGAAATGTTTTATTCTTTAAACTCTATGTAATTTATTTTACATTAGTTTTTGTCTGAGAGTTTTGTCAAAAGTACTTTTGTTTAATATATTCAACACTGTATATGATGTGGTCTTTTTGCATATGAAAATATTTGATGTTTATATATACAAGTTCATTATAATTCATGAATATGTCTACATAAAATAAAGCGCTTACATGAGCTGAGGTCTCTTCCCTTATATGTATATAAAATACAGCAGCACCAAAACGTATTTAGACACATTGCAATGATGTTTAAGAAATGTTGTGCTTATAAAATGTGCCTCTGCTGTCATTCTTGAAAATAAATTACAGTCGCTTTAATATTTTGTTGTATGATTTAAGGAATAGTTGATTCGCCCTTCTGTTATTCTTGTATTTTGTATTTTTTTGTTTTTGAACACAATAATTTTTTAAGAATCTTTTCGTTCTGTGTCCCATTTTCTAGTTAAAATGTTTAAACGTCCTTAAAACGAGTTAAATGTACATGAAAACAGTTTCTTGTTCATAAACTTCACTAAATTGAATGAAAAACAAGGCAAAACACTTATTTTTTAACTTTTTTGTATTTTTAAATGTATCTATTTTTTTTTTCGTTATTTCGTCCATTTATTTATTTATTTATTTTGCAATGTATGATATCTTTATGTGAGGAACAGACAAATAAACTTCTCAGTGAAAACATTGAAATGTCAATCATGCTCACACTAATATTTAAAAACGGACGTTTTTCCATGCATGATCTGACGTATTTGTTACAGTGAGTAACTTTAATTTGAGTCTGTTCCTCACAAAAAGCATCATACAACTACTAAGACGTATAATATAGTGTACAACTCATATGGGTTGACATGAGAGATTTGGGGGCTTCTGTAGATTTCATCCTGAAACTGAAATGATATCATCTGAAGCCAACAAGCATCATTGAATAAATTCTTATCTGCTTTTGCTTTTTCAGTAAATACAGCAGAAGAAAAAGCAATGAGAGAGAGCGAGATCTGTACCGAGCACTTCAGGAAAGCAAGGACCATCATTAGAAAAGGAAATCTAGAGTAACCAGAGGAGAATAAAGAAAAGTGCCAGCGGAGAACATAAAGGACAAGAATACAAAACAGATGGAAGAGAAAGAAAGAAAACACATTCAGAAACATTTTATTTTTCTATATGTTAGCGTTCATGGATGGAGCAGAGACGTGTGTGCATCTCAGAGACGGACAGTAAACTGATGCTGATATGACTGTGCAGGGATCCTCACGTTACAGCCCCGCCCACAACATCATTCACCAATCAGAGCCCATATATGACGGGGGAGGAGCCAAAACAAGCCGAAGGCTGCATGACTAATGTGTTTCCTGTGGGTGGAGTCATCGTGCGTGCTGTGATTGGTTGCTTCGCAACACTTCCCAGAAAGGATATCACTCTCGCCACACTTCCTGCGTCATGTGCTTCAGCTCACATCCTCATTGGTCATCCATTCACCCGCTTCCTGTGGAGAGACGTCGCCAGACCGCTTACAGGATACAGTTCATCCTGTGTGGGCGGAGCCGCTCATTCACTTCCTGTGACTGATGTCATAACTCAGCTGACTGGCCACGCTGCTGACCAACTTCCTGTGGTGTTCCTGGTTAGAACTCTTAAACTAAAGATGTCAACTACTGATCAATGTTGTCCAGGTGTAGAATACAAGGTGAGGGTGTTGGTTCAGAAGGGGCGGAGCAAAATTTCTAATTAAGATTTATTATTTATATAAGAATGATTTTATGGACAGTTTACATTGATATTCATTCTGTTGCTCGTTTCATTAAGACTGAGGGCTGTTCACACAAAACGTGGCTTTGCGTCTAAAAACACGAGACAGTGCTTTTAAAAAAATCGTAGCGCAGAATGCCTTCTCCGCCAAGTCGCCATTGAATAAAACAGTTGCCATGCGAATTTGCTTCTCTAACCAAAAGCTCGCAACACTTGCCCCACCTCTGGGGTTTTCTGATTGGTCCACTGTTCTGGAACTGACACTGAAGAGCGGCGCTGCATATAAAAGTTGAAACTTGACAGGGCGTCTCAAAAAAATGCAATGCCCATGCAAGATGCTGCAAATGACGCAAGCGCAGCAGCCATACATGTCCATCTAGTGCATGTTTATGTAGAAAAACAACAGAAAAGTAGCGCATTGAATTGGTAAAAGCACACTGTGTGAACAGCCCCTAAAACTATTTACCATGTGAACTACCATTCAGAAGATATGAACGATTCAGGAATAATTAAGATTTGTTGATGTTTATTAAATTAGTCTCGTCTGCTTACCAAATCTGCATTTATCTGATCAAAACTACAGATAATATTGAAAATTGAAAACAATAATACTGTGAAAACTGTTTTTGTTTTGCTTTTTTTTTTAATAATTAATGCCTTTACTCACCAAGGATGCATTAAATTGAACAAAAGTGATAGTAAAAATATTTCTAATGTTACAAAAGATTTCAGTTTCAAAACAAATGCTGTTCTTTTCAACTTTTGTTCATCAAAGTATCCTGAGAAGTAAAATGTATCTCAGTTTCCACAAAAATATGAAGCAGCACATTGTTTTCAACACTGATAATAATCAGAAATGTTTCTTGAGCCGCAGATGATTTCTGAAGGATCATGTGACACTGAAGACTGGAGTAAAGATGCTGAAAATTCAGCTTTGCATCACAGGAATAAACTACAGAATACATTAAATTAAAATAGAAAAGAGTTATTAAAGTGTAATCATATTTAAAATTTTTACTGTTTTTACTGTATTCTAAATCAAAGAAATGCAGCCTTTGTGAGCAGAAGAGACTTCTTTCAAAAGCATCTTAATTCCAAACTTTCGGACAGTAATGTAGTAAATTTAACTCATAATGAAATTAATTTAGCCTTTAATTGGAATTCATTTTATGGCATTTTTGCAGTTATTTTAATGCCTCTCAGTGAATTAAGGGTTGTAGACTTTTCCGTTTTTACCATTACAGCTCATATTTATGAAACACAGGCAGAATGATCATCTATGTGAATTATTCATAATATTTATGCAAAAATGTATGCAAAAAAATGGCTTGACATTTACAAATAAATACAAAGTAACGCTTCACCCGAACAAACACCCCCACTGTTCAGATCATGTACCGAGAGAAAAACTGATCAGTGACTTCTGGTCTATGAAACTCACTTGACTGAAGCGTGAGATTACGATGTTTACTTTTAAACCAGGGGACAAACTTTCAGCCAAAATGAACCGAACCGCAGATGCATCTAGTATTTAACTTAGGAAAAAAAAAAAAGAGATCGATGAAAAAGTAAAGTATTATTCATTGAATTATCATAGTGCTATATGACAAATATATCCACATGTTTATCTACACCTACATTAAATGCTTCCTTTAACTGATGTTTTACACAAACAGTGACTGTTAACCTGTTCTTTGGTAAATTTTGTCAGCTGTATGAAGTATTTCTGGGGTTTGATACACCTCCAGGAGGGAGGGAGGGATGGGAAGTAACAAACAGAAAATTTTATTTGGGGAAACAGCTTGAATTTTTAAAGCACATTTTCCCTATCCACATGTTTTCAAGAATGTATTGATATATGTTCAGAGTGTAACAGTAGTTGTATTTGTACATACGTAACATATTTATTATCGGGCTGACGGGGTTGAGAGCAGGGGATGTATATGTGTGTGTGTGTCTGAATGTGTGAGATGTGTATTTTATTCTTTTTTAATCCAATCGTAATCAAATCATGCTTTATTATTCAGCTTCTACTCTAATACATTAATATTCTTTCAGTTTGACTACTATTGTTTTAGTATTAAGCTTCTTATATTTGCAGCTCTAAACACCCTACAGAAACCCTTGGTGTGTTTAGAGTTTAATTAAGATGTGATTTAGTGTTTTATTCAGCAGTTTTATTTGTCCAACCAAATCTTTAGAGAAATTTCTTTAGAAGTGCATCTACATTTCTGCTTGCTAATTCAAGTTTTGCAGAACATTAGTAAAGGCGCTTTATATGCAAATTGAAATCACATTATTGGATTTATCCAAGTGTGAAGATACATAAAAGAACACTTTAAGGTTTACATTTACTGATTATTAAAGAGTTTACAACAGGGTTTCCAAAACTTTTTTTTTTTTTTTTTTTTTTTTTTTTGTCAGCCAAACCCCTTGATGTCTTTTTATAAGTTAATATTTCAATAATTTTAACAACACATTCACATGTTCATAGTTCTCTAATGTTGGTTAATGGTCATATGACATGCAGGTAAACAAATAAAATATTTCCTTTAGTAAGTGGTTCCTTTTATTGTTTTTATTTTCTAAATATTTATTTGTTCTAATTTTACTTTAATTTTAATTTGTATGATTTAAATAATTATTAGCTTTTCATTGCAGTTCCCTGGTAAATCCCCAGGGTTTTGCAAACATCAGTTTGGAAAATCTCACTTAAGATCAACAGTTTAGCCATGTCAGTAGCTAGTTTTATAGTTGAATCAATATTTTGGATTAGTTTTTATTTTTATACACTTTTTTATACATTCTTTTTTCTTTTAACTTTTAAAGTTTTTGTCAACCCGATCTCACGGCAATTCGTACATATTTTACGAGGTGGCTAATTCGTACGAATTCGTGCGACCTCACTCGTACAAATTCATACGATTTTTGGCAAATCGTATGTATTTTACAAGTTGCCAATTCGTATGAATTTGTACGAATGACCTACACCTAACCCCGCCCCTAAACCTACCCGTTACTGGGGTTTAGACAAATCGTACTAAATCGTACGAATTAGCCACCTCGTAAAATACGTACGAATTGCCGTGATATAGCGTTGTTTTTGTCAATTTTATATTGTTTTAGTAACTTTTTTAATGTTTTACATTTAGTTAATATATATTTCATTTCAAGTACTGAAAATGTTTTTATGGTTTTAGTTTTTGTTAATCCTAATCTGGATCACTCATAAAGTTCTATACATCTCCATCCCATTTCTGTTTGTTTGTTAAAAAGTCGGCAGTTGTTAAAATTTCACAGATTCCCCTTCAAAGTCAACATAAAAAATAGAGATTCATCCGGTTCTGCTTCAACAGGTAAGATCACATACTTTTCATCTATCATAATTCTGAAGCATCTATTTACATCAGACATCACTGCACCTCATACGTCTATATATTTGAAAAGTGTTGACCCAGGGTGAAGGAGAAAAGTGAATAACTGTATGTGTGAGAAGAGAACGAGAGAGCATCTGTCTGGTTTTACCGTGGTTGTTTTTCTATCTCTGCTGTGCTGTAAATATCAGCCCCGTCTCCTCCACCCCTCAACCCAGCAAAATCTTGTATTTTGTTCTAAAACGATAAGGTTTATTTGTAAGAATTTTTAAAAATCTCTCTCTTTCTCATTTTTGTAAGCATTCAAATGATAAAATATCTTTAAAAAAAAGGTTTAAAGGTGAAATATTGAAAGATAAATGTGTCTCTCTGAAGCCCTCCAGATCTGTGACAGTATCAGTTTGTGTTTTCTTTCTCTTCTACTATCGCTACAAGCCTCAGATGAAAACTCTATTTGTTATTCTGACATTAAAGTTATCACCATTATTATGACATCATATTTATTACTACCCATTGATATGAACACCATCATTATTATTACATAAATAAACTTGTCTACTTGAGCATTTGGTGGAGCTTTTGTTTCTATATTGTTTACAAATATAAAGAATAATTCCTCTTTAAATATTTCCAGATAATGTTTTAATAATTTCTTTTCTACTTGAATGTAGTAATTCTGGAAACATGTCTTTATAACGCAAAACATGAACATTTATAGATACAATGTTATATTTTAGGAAGGGGATCATAATATTTTGCATAGAAAGTTTGAAACCCCTTGAGTCCTAAAATAATTGCCCTTAAGAAAGCATGATTAGATTGTTTTGAAAATAAGTAGTTATGCACATATAGTCAAAACTTCCATACTGTCTTACAATATAGTAACTATATACTTTCCCCATCACCAGTGAAGTACTTCTAGTGTGCAGTAGGTTACACAGAACTGGGATTACATGTAATCTAGATTATGTAATCAGATTACAAAAATTAAGTACTTGTAATTAGATTATATTACATTTTAAAATACTTATAATCCAATGTTCTTTTTAAAATCATCAACTACTGATGAACACATTATTTATCATTCAGTGGGTTATTTAACCACTTTATGGTGTCTTTGGAAGGCTTTTGTCTTTCAAACACATTAAAATGCGTTGGGTCAAATGTAATCCAAATTAGTATTGTCATGCAATTTGGAATCAGTAACGGACTATGATTTGTAAGTAATCTACCCCATCACTGGTTACACATGTATGAATTGAATCTTCGCTGATAGAAGAATTCAAGTGTTCTGAGCTGGACGTCCGGTCGAGTGTGTTCCGTTGTTTCCAGGGTGATGTGAGAACAGAAGAGAGCATTTATCTTCCTGCTTCCCCCTCAGGACTGTAAGATGGAAAGCACCTGTCTATCTCCTAGGCAACCATTTACCTAAGAGCGGCATAGATCTCAATGAATCAGGCCCTGCGGAAACACACGTCATTACACTGAGACATATAGACCATAATGGACAATAAACAAGAGTTTGCAGGAACTTTAAAACATCTCCACAAACACATGCTAGAGGTGCTGGATAACAGAGAACGCATAAATGTATGTAAATAAATTATGATGTTAAGACCAGGGATAACTGTGTCACTTTTTCCAGTGAATTCCAGTAAAAGCCAGACACAAGCTAAGTGCTAAAAAAAATCTAATTGTCAGCTTAATTCACAGAATAAAGAGACCACTGAACACCTGTCGACGGATTTGTGAGTATTTAATGAAAATACTAATACTAACCAGAAAAGGCTACAGCACATAAAGGCATTGATGTTCATGTGTTGTGAACTTCAGTGTGGCTTTACTGACATCTAATGGTGAAATTGTGCAACTCACTCAAAACTTGAGGTGGATGTTTCTTAGGTCCAGTCCAGTAGATGACATGGGGTGCATTTCCCAAAATCATTGTTAGCTAACTATGGTCATAAGTTCCACTGAACTCTGTTGGTACACTCTAAAAAATGCTGGGTTAAATACAAACCAGTGCTGGGTAAAATATGGACAAACCCAGGGATTGGTTTGTTTTGACCCAGCTGTTGGGTTTACTGCCCAGAAAGTTGGGTTAAACATTTAACCCAACTGTTGGTTGAAAACAACCCAGTTGCTGGGTTTGTCCACACTGTAAAAAGTGATACACTATATTTACTCAATAAAATTGTGTCAACAGATTACAAGCAACATTATTAAATTTAACACATAAAAAATAATTAGAATTAATCAAATGATATGCTTACAAATTATTCATTCACAATGAGTAAAAATAGCACAAAAAATTAAGTAAGATTTAAACAAAAATATTGGTTTCATTGGACAAAAACACACTATGCTAATGAATACTATGTTATGCATGCCAGGCCAGTAGTTGGCGATCAAGAAACACCCCGCAAAAACATACTACGCATGCACATGGCATCACCTTTTTCACAAATTCATGTTTTTGTTGTTTACTTGGAGATGATACAGGCATCGTGTTCAAAAGCTTGTGTTTCCAGGCCCCTAAAACGGAGTTATTGACGACACCTGATGTTAACAAAGAATCTCTGAAGGAGAAAATCAATTGTTTTAGGTTACCATTACAGTGGTCAGTGTTTGCTTTAGTTGGGCTCTTGACCCTTGACTCTTTAACATTAGATTTTGTTTGGCTGTTATAACTGAGTTAGACAACAGTTAAGACAAGCCAAGAGAAAAGATGATGGGGTGGTGTTGGTTATGTTTTAACATCATCGTCATTTGTCCTGAATCTCTGACTTGGATTTACCTTATCGATTTCAGCCATCCTGTGATTGTGCAGTATAAGGTCTGGAGATTTTTAAAAGCTCTTCTGATCAAATAATAATAATAAAAAAAGCTTTCATTTAGGCACACAGATATCAAGTATCAGCGTGAGCACCTCAACAATGGTGACCATCAAATGTTGCAGTGCATTCTGGGTGCCACCAATCAAAACTCATCAGTAGCTCCCATCATGCATTGCGGCATGAATAAATTATGAGCTGAATTGTCTTAGTAACTTATTTTATTTTGACTTTTCTTTTTTTGCTGTTTTTAATTGATATTTTTAGTAGCTTGTTTTGTGATGTTGAGTTGATCTGTTTATCTGAATATGCTGTTTGTCACCGTTGTTGAGATTCATACATTGATTCTTGATGTCAGAGTGTGCCTAAAAGTACAATTTTTTTCCCCCTATGTTTTTTGATCAGAACAATTTTTAAGAAACCCTTTCAATTTGACTGAAAATTCCAGGTCGTATACTGTATAATTACAGGGCTGCTGTAATAAAAGTAAATCTAATTCAGAGATTCAGGTCAAATGATGATTTGACCATCACCACCCGATCACCTTTTCTCTTGGCTTGTCTAACTGTTGTCTAACTCAGTTACAGACGCCAAACAAAATCTAATGTTAAAGAGTCAAGTGTCAAGAGCCCAACTAAAGCAAACACTGACCACTGTAATGGTAACCTAAAACAATTGATTTTCTCCTTCAGAGATTCTTTGTTAACATCAGGTGTCTTCAATAACTCCGTTTTGGGGGCCTGGAAACACAAGCTTTTGAACACGATGCCTGTATCATCTCCAAGTAAACAACAAAAACATGAATTTGTGAAAAAGGTGATGCCATGTGCATGCGTAGTATGTTTTTGCGGGGTGTTTCTTGATCGCCAACTACTGGCCTGGCATGCATAACATAGTATTCATTAGCATAGTGTGTTTTTGTCCAATGAAACCAATATTTTTGTTTAAATCTTACTTAATTTTTTTGTGCTATTTTTACTCATTGTGAATGAATAATTTGTAAGCATATCATTTGATTAATTCTAATTATTTTTTATGTGTTGAATTTAATTAATAATATTGCTTGTAATCTGTTGACACAATTTTATTGAGTAAATATAGTGTATCACTTTTTACAGTGCATACACTCTAAAAAAAAAAAAAAAAAGTTGGGCAAACTTAACTTAAAAGTTTAAGGCAACCAGCTTCAGCAGATTTTTGAGTTTTCTCAACTTCTTGTTTTAAGTTTATGCAACAAAAAGTTGAGAAATTTCCTAAAAAATAAGTTGAGAAAACTCAAAAAAATCTGCTGAAGCTGGTTGCCTTAAACTTTTAAGTTGGCTCAACTTTCTTTTTTTTTCTTCTTCTTCTTTTTTTTTTTTTACAGTGTATTTTACTCAGCACTGGGTTGTATTTGTAATGACAGAACTTGCAACCAAAGTTGCTTTTGGGAATTGCACCCCAGGTTTGAACATTGAACATCAAAATAAAGTTTGGCCAGGTAAGGCTGAAAAAAAAGTACTGTAAAAGCACTTAACTAGATGTGAGTGTCTTAATAATTCACTACTCTCTGTCATAGTGACAATGTCCTCAATGTCCTGATAAAAAAAGAGGAAACAGGAATCAGTGATCAGTCAATAACAAAAAGGATTTTGGAGAAGTTTGTTCCTCAATAAACAGCAGATCTCAGTGATTCTTGCAGTTACTCATTTTTAAAACCATAATCAGGAAGTGATGTAGCCGAAATAATCTGCCCATGAAACCAAATTTAAGGAACTCCACAAACAGATGTCATGCAACAAAACAATAAAACTAATATGAAGAAGAGAAAATGACACCACCTTGCCCAAACTTTCCTCCGTGCTCATTTATGACTCCCTTCTCCTCTCTCCCTCTCCCTTCTCACGCTTCTCCCCCCAACACTGAAATATACCACAGATGATTTATCTAATGAATCTGTTGTTTTACCCCTTCATGTTTAGTATCATTATAAAGGTCTCTGTGCGATTGGTAAAATGGTTTCAATTTCACAGCAGTCACTTATATTTTGAGAACTCTGTTCTGTTGCTGAGAGGTGTGTTTCCCTCAGGGTCTGTGAGAATGCTTTCCCTTCTCCGGCCAGGGGTGACTCTAGGGTCATGAGATTCTAACAAACCAAAAGGTCTTTTATGTTTTTACAACTGATTTGAAGATTTATTTGTCCCAGTCTAGGTATATAAGCGAAGTGACATTATAGTCATTGGGGATTCTGTAACCAGAAAACCCCCACACAGCGTGTGTGAGTCCCTGGAGCTCTGCGTCCAAATCTCTCACATGCCGCTGTGTGTTTCTTTGCTGTCGGGTATGCGTCTCTCACTCTTTTAGATTCACCTTTGAGCAATTGATGTTATGTATGTATCTTAATTTTAACCAAATTTAATTCTGAATTGGATTCTCATTGTTTAATTATTTAATTGGCATGATACATTTTTACCTAAAAATTAAGATGTTGTATTTGATTTATTCTGATTTCTTCTGAAAACATTATAGATTAAGTGGAGTCTGGTATGTATGTATGTATGTACAGTATGTATGTATGTTGATACACAGCTTGAGTAGCAAGATTGTGTTCAGTTTTAACTCTTTCTTCCACTTTGTATCTTTGAGTAAGAATAAGAAGCACTTTGTCTGGTACTTGGTGTATTTCATTCCAACAAGGAAACACTTCTGGAATCTGCATCTGAAATGGCATTTACAGTTTAATGTATCTCAGAGGGGACATGGATGCATTTAACCTGCAGTTACAGATGCATAAATAATGTTTTATTTTAAACCTAAAACGTCAAATACAGATATTCGAAATGATTTAAAACATGAAAAAAAATAGTCAAAATGTGAAATTAAATACTGCCAGTAGGTGGCAGCAAGTGACTGTTAATGAGTGAGTAATTGAGATTCAACCGATTCATTCAAATGGCTGATTCATTCAGAAACAAAGCATTTATTTGACTGTGTTAATGAGTGATTCACTGAATCATTTGTTCAACCAATTTGTTCAAAAAGCTGATTGGTTCAGTAAGTAAACACCCTCCATTGTTCAGAGATGCAAAACTGTGCTGTGATCTTTGTTTGGAACTATTTTCGTTGGCAAAATTGATCAAAAACAGGCAATATTGTGTCCAAAATTTAAGTCATTTAATGCTAACTGTATTAAACTTGTATAAAATGATTATTGCATTTATCATGCTGATATCTGGAGAAAAAAAACAGTACTTTTTGTGTGCTATAGATTAAGCTAACTATATTAGATTATAAATATAAAAAGCATACAGAAGAATTTTTGTAGAATTTAAAATGCCTTGAATTTTAATAGACTAATAAATCACGTGCGTACACTCTGTGTGTGTAATTTGGTGATATATCTATGTCAGATCGCACATCATTACAACAACACTTACCATATTATTGCAGACGATATACCGTATATCACACACACCAGCCTCGACTTGAGTGGAAAATGAATCATCCGTGGTTGTGCGCACACTTGTTTGCACACGAGCAAAAGGTGTTTATAGGAGTCTAACTTGCAAGCGCCAGACCACTGATTCGTCAAACCTGCTTTCTTGCAGTCGGTGTTCTTCCGACTTTATTTTGTAGTAAGTAACAAATATGCTTCAGGGAAATGTATGGGAGTAAAAGTATACATTTTAATTAGTAAATGTTGCGGAGTAAAAGTGAAAGTTCACAGAAATATGAAAACTCAAGTAAAGTACAGATACTCCAAAAAAATGCTTATGTAAGGAAGTATTATTACTTCATTACATTATACCACTGGCAGTGCCAAACAGGCAGTGATGTAGAGGCAGGCGTTGATATTCTTTTGCGGAAGTGGTGTTTAGCCACAATATTACGTCATAGAGTGGCACATTCCACAACTTGACATTTTGACAGACTGGATTCAATATAAGCTCTTTTTAGACTAACAAGAGTTCTGAAACTGACAGTATGTTTTTTATATTACAATGACCTCTCATCTATCAAAAATTTAAGGGAATTTTGAGGGAACTTTAAGCCAAGTGGTGACAAGTGACTGTCTATAAGTGAGCAATTTAATGATTCATTGAATTGATTAGTTCTAAAACACTGAATAATTCAGGACAGAAACAAGTTGCTGCAACTATTTGATCTTAGATGCTCATACAAATTCCTCTTTAAAAAAAAAAAAACGTGTTTGAGAATCTGTTTTCTGCTTGACAAACGGTTTAGGTTACTGCCCACTGACATGGTTTTAATGCTTACTTTTGTCCTTGAAACAACTTAAAATGCTATATGTAGAGAAAAAAAATCGAATACATCCCCAATTCTTGGACCTCAGTATTTATAAAACCCTGCGTAAGGCCCTGCCTACAAGTGTAACATTTACTAACTACTGAATGGCAAGACACTCAGTGGAAACTGACTATAAAAGAAAGGAAAGACAGTGTCAGTGAAGGTGGTTGTGAATGTGTGTAGATGTGTATTAGTTGCAGGATCAGAGAATGACACTGTTCCCCTGTCATAGTCCAAATCAACCCTTACACGCTCAAGCTTCTGTTTAACACGAAAGCCAGGCAGTTGAAACGGTCCACACTGCACACTCCAGACATCAGTGTTAAAGAAAACACGTCCCTTTCTTTGTTTTGATGCTGTAGTTACTCCAAGACTCCAGGATGAACGTTCATCAAGCTGCACAATCCAGTAGTGTGTTCCTGAGTTAAAACCCTCTGAACCCAAAACACAGGGATAGATGTCGAATCTCTCTGGATTATCAGGAAGCAGTTCACTGATCAAGTTGCATCTCACGCTGGTCAGATCATCAGACAGGACAAGGCATGGATGAGCCGTGTTTGGATCCAGAATCACAGGAGCTGATGAGACACAATCAACAGCTGCTTTTATTCTGATGTTCATATAATGATCAAGAGTGAACCGAACACAGATTATTATAAATTATGAACAGTCGTTCCTATTGATCATATGCATCAGACATTTTCCTCTGATCACTGTCAGTGTTGTTATGGTAAATACAGGTGCATTTAAAAAAATTAGAATATTGTGAAAAAGTTCATTTTTTATGCTTATTTCAAAAAGTGAAACTTTTATATATTCTAGATTCATTACATGTAAAGTAAAACATTTCAAAAGTTTTTTTTAATTTTTTATTTTGATGATTAGAGCTTACAGCTCATGAAAGTCAAAAATCCAGTATCTCAAAATATTTCCCAAGATCAATCAAAAAAGGATTTTCAAAACAAAAAATAGTTCAAGTTCTTTAAAGTATGTTCATTTATGCACTCAATACTTGTTCAGGGCTCCTTTAGTACAAACTTCAGCATCAGTGAGGAGTGGCATGGAAGCGATTAGCCTGTGGCACTGTTGAGGCACTGTTGAGCCTTCAGCTCGTCTGTATTGTTGGATCGACCGTTTCTCATCTTTCTCTTGAAAATATCCCATAGATTCCATATGGGGTTCAGGTCAGGCGAGTTGGTTGGCCACTCAAGCACAGTAATATTATGGTCAGCAAACTACTTGGAAGTGGTTTTGGTACTGTGGGCAGGTGCTAAAGTCCTGCTTGAAAATGAAATCAGCATCTCCATAAAGCTTGTCAGCAGATGGAAGCATAAAGTGCTCCAAAACCTCCTGGCAGATTGCTGCACTGACTTTGGACTTGAAAAAACACAACGGACCAACACCAGCAGACGTCACGGCACCCCAAATCATCACTGACTTGGAAAACTTCACACTGGACTTCAAGCAGCTTGGATTCTGTGCCTCTCCAGTCTTCCTCCAGACTCCAGACCTTGATTTTCAAATGAAATGCAAAATTGACTTTTATCTTAAAATAGGACTTTGGACCACTGAGCAACAGTCCAGTTCTTTTTCTCCTTAGCCCAGGTAAGATGCTTCTGACGTTGTTTCTGTTTCAGAAGTGGCTTGGTAGCCCTTTTCCTGAAGATGTCTGAGCGTGGTGACTCTTGATGCACTGACTCCAGCTTCAGTCCACTCCTTGTGAAGCTCTCCCAAGTGTTTGAATCAGCTTTGCTTGACAGTATTCTCAAGCTTGCAGTCATCCCTGTTGCTTGTTCACCTTTTCCTACCCAGTTTCTTCCTTCCAGTCAACTCTGCATTTAATATGCTTTGATACAGCACTCCTTGAACAGCCACCCCTTTCAGTAATGACCCTCTGTGACTTACCC
>JAFVLL020019148.1:0-15246 GCA_021397915.2 Tor tambroides
ATTTTACTTCCTTTTTATGTAAAGCACTTTGAATTACCATTGTGTATGAAATGTGCTATATAAATAAACTTGCCTTGCCTTGCCTTGCCTTGATTTTTACCTGCATATGTAAGGTATAGATGCACTGTCCAGGACCGTGATTGTTATTTGAAAAGGTTAACTTTAACGGACAAAACCGGATTGGCCGACCCACACATGCTTTTACTCAAAGGATGGACAATCTGACAGGATTCCCGCCGGTTGAGTGACTCACATCTAACCTGTATAGTTAAGACAAATCACAGTGTCTATCTAGTCATGAAGATGTATAAATATTTCAATTTCAGCTGGCAACTATTTTTACAGCTACATTATTATTCTAGCCACAATCACAACAATGTATATACAATTACATAACCATATAAATCGTCAGTTTGTTGTTTTACACACATGCACACAGACATTATTTCATACACAACATAGTGAGATGCATAAGAAATCTTTAGACGTGCCCATAACAACAAAAGACAAGACTTTATTTAACCTTTTCAGATAAGAAGTGTGCGCTGCAACTGCGAGCATTTTTGACGATCGTTTCTGTCCAGTCTGTTCGTTTTATCTCGTTTCACCACAGCTGTCGTCATTTTTTTTTTGTCTGGCAGTGGCATCAGGTATGCCTTAATTTCAAATTGGAGCCTCTACAACATCGATTTGGGCACCCAACATCACAACAAGATGATATTTTTAGCTCCTTATTGTAACCGAATCTGCGCTGGTTTGAATGGGCCGCCTCCAGTTTTCGCTTTGTTTTGCCTCCAGCTAGCGCTGTGACGTAATTATGACGTCGGCCCTAAAAGGGTCTATTATGCTCCTTTTTACAAGATGTAATATCTGATATCCCCAGAGCGTGTATGTGAAGTTTTAGCTCAAAATACCCAACAGATAATTTTTTATAGCTTGTTAAAATTGCCACTTTTAGGGTATGAGCCAAAATGCGCTGTATTTGAGTATACTGCTTTAAATGCAAATGAGCTGGTGCCCCCGGAGAAGAGGGCGGAGCTTCAAGAGCTCAAGCTCCGGCAGTAGCAGTGCCTTTGCAAATAAACATTCCCCTATTAACATTAGAACAAGACTGTTATCTTTACAGAAAATGTACTCCATTTAAAAGCCAGTCATCTGATTGTACTGTGCATAATAAATTTGCATTTATGAATTACACAGATGGGGAGCACAGCGCGATCAAAATAACAACACAGCTGGTCTCATGGTGCATCGCATGCTATCACAAACTTTATAAGTCCCACTCGTGGTTATGAACTCAACAAACTGAAGCGATTGACTCACATTGCTTTCATATGCAACTTTTAACTACCTCATTCCTGTTCACGATCATTCATGAAGGCAGCACCACTGAAAACAGACAGACAATGGTAGCTTTAGCATCATTAGCCTTACAGAGTGCCAAGAAGCTCTTTCAGAAGGGCAATTTGGAAAACAAACGTGTGATACTTTGTCTGGAGCTGACATTCGCGCACGAAGCGTTGGTATTGATCCTACACGTATTGGGGACTTTACCGATTTTTTCCGGGAGATTTCCTTAGAATCTTAACCACAGTGTCCTCAGTGACTCAGATGGAGGGAGTCTATGGAGACTCCTATGTTCGTTAGTACATCCCAAAACACAACACTTGAAATGCCTTTTTGGCGCTGACGTTATATATCTCCAGCAGCTACAGCAAGTAAACCGTAATGGCGGAGTCAGACTGCTGCTGCTCACTCAGTCCTGTGTCTATGCTTATAGGGCACAGCGTCACAAATGGGCGGGACTTTTTCCCCTCAATGACGTGAACAGAGGAAGAATCTGAAACCACTGTTTCAGACTGTTTATGGTTTTTTTAGATTATAAAAAATGAGTGGGTGGATTTTTACCATTATAGGCTGGTTGTTTTCACACACTGCGGCCACACAACTGTGTTCAAACACCTTATAAAAGTGAGTTTTGCATAATAGGTCCCCTTTAAAAATCTTTGTTTGTGTTCTACTGAAGAAACAAAGTCACCTACATCTTGGATGCCCTGGGGGTAAGCAGATAAACATCAAATTTTCATTTTTGGGTGAACTATCCCTTTAAACATTTATTTTGACATTTAATGATTAAACAGTCACTAAATATTTTACATATCAATTTAAATGTCTTACAGGTGCAGCCATAGCAGGAGTTTATAAAGCGGCTGGGAAGAGCATGTTCTCCTTGGAGGCCTTGGTGTTTGGAGTAGGACAGTCGTTGTGTGTTTTTATCATTTCCTTCCTCAGAGTGCTGGCTACCCTGTAGCACTAAGACATTGGCACATCAGGCTGCCATCACAAGGAGAGGAAGCTGTACAATCACCTGGGCGTCATATGCAAAACATGGAGGCCTTACTTCCCAAACAGTCCCAACAACTTGTTTCCTTTGATACAGAACTATGGTATTTTTTCCAAACGGGTTTCTGATGAGTTCTTCAAGTAACATGGGACTTTTCATTTGAAAAGAAACATTACGAGCTACCTTTAAAGCAGAGCTAGCCTTGCGTTACAGGTGGAGTCATCTTGCACATATGTATTTTTTTTTAAATTAATCATTATAAATGGTATTTTGTTTTAGTTTCTTTTCATTTTCCTTTCTTAACATTAAATTTGTCTTTTATAAGTTTTGGATGAGGTAAAGACTCATGTGATGTACATACTAAAGCCCATTCCAGCTTGCCCTTAAATTATGCTTGAGAGGATCAACTTGCATTCACTTTGCACTGATTATATGAATCCATTAGGCCGAAGGCTAGAAATTTAAATTTGTTTCTCTACTTCACAATGTTTTATATGTATTTTGCCTCTGATTGTGGGCATATTTCAAGAGATTACAGTTGCACACACTTGTGTGTGGACTTTGACATTGTAATCGTTTCATGGCATAAGATTTCCTGCTGGAGTTAAGTGGCTTTTGTTGGTTAAATTACATATTTGTGACCTGGTTTTACATTCAAAGTCATTAAGAATTTGTTTTTCAAGTGGGCTCCAGGATTTGGCCTTCACATTGTTATTTCTGTATATATTAGAGTGATACAATGTTGCTTTGACACTTATTTGCCCATAAGATTCTGTATGTGGCAGCCTCACCTCTTATGCCTAACATGTGAATGTAAAACAGATTTCAGCTGAATCCATCGTAGAATCACTTAAACCTTCACCAAAGAAATGATAACACTATTCTACAGCCGTTATACGTCGCAGACACTGTTATTTTTAGAGAAATCTCATGTGGAAAGATCAAACAGAATTACTATAGAATGCACAAAATTATATCAGAATCTGAAACCCAAGTTATTTACAGAAGTATATAAAATAAGATGCTTAAGTTACAAAAATATGTACTCACACATGTAGATGTTCACCCTATTTTCTTGTTCAGTAACTACATTATCAGCAAGAGATGTAATTCTGAAACTGATATGAATATGATCTTAACACACAGTAGCAGAGTTTTTAGACTGACATCGAAACCAAACTTATTTCTCAAATATAAGTTACACATTTCTTCAGTATAAGCATTTGTAGACTTGTGTTCTCCCATATTCAAGCCCTCAGGAAGTTCTTGTGTTCTGGAAGATTCATTCAAAGCTTGTATGGTGCGAGTTAATGAAAATCAGACTAATCTTTTTATGATCAGAGCGCTAACATTAGTGGGACGCACTGAAAGCTATGCTTTATTTGTCTGAGCCTATGGTCTCTCAATTGCACAAATGGATTTATTTTTCTAAAGTCCAATCATTGGTGGAGTGACTGCTCATTGTTTTTGTGGTTTGTCTTTGATTGTATGGTCTTCTTAAAAAATGGATTTACTCTTTACAACGTGATACTTTCCGGGGTTTTTTTTTTTTCTGGGCAAGTTTAATTTTCTTATTGTAAAATAAGTGCCAATTGCTAGTATTTTCATGAAATAAAATGGTTTAGATTATAATAACACCACCTTGTTTTGCTTTTGTGATTTGTTGTCCTGTGGTTTTGGTGTAATATGTTGGCCAGTAAGCTAAATGTGTGCCTCGGACATGAAAATAACAGCTGAAAGAGTAGTAAAAAAACAATTTGGTTGTATTCCAAATGGAGGGTGGTTTACTCACGCCACTCTCATCTGTGGTTTAGTGCAAGCTTCTGTGTTCTCCAGCACTTCCACACTCGCAGATGGCACTCCTGTGTTCCATTAACATTCACCGGCCAAATCTGCACACCCGCCACTTGCTGCGTACTGGAGGGAGTAACATGCTGTAGAAGCACACGTGGAATGATGACTCAAAGCATGTGGGCTTTTCTGCTAACAGAGCCTGGTTAAACTGGAATAAAAGGCCTATAATAAGAAGTGTAGAACAGTATTTTGGAATATGAAAACCGTTAGTTACCATAACAGGTTCGGAAACACTGATTTTAGTGTCATTAGTTTGCATAATTACCTGAACTATAAGAGGAAAGCATTTGGTTGGTTTTTGTCATGTAATATGACCTGAAAGGTCAACCAAAATGTCATTTGTAATCTCAAAAATGACTTCATAATTCTAAGTTCCTTTCATTTTTAGCCACTGTAGATGAAGTTTAAAGCTATTTCATAAAATAGAATCTTAAATGTCGTATATGATGTAATACACGTTTTAAATAAGAAAAGTGCACTACAAACAGGGACAGGGAGCTAAAAAATCTCAGCCAATAACAGTTCGGGGGTGCTGCTGGGTGACTGCAGAAAGATTTACTGTCCTTTTACATGTAGTAATGTATTTATAGCAACTGTATGTAATTTCTAACCTTGAAATAATTCTGATGGTACTCTGACTTCTAATAAGACTTATAATATTCCTATGATCCCCCAAACGTCTTATTCTGTGAGTATGTAACCAAAGCCGCTTCAAGTCAATAATAAGGTCAATAATAAGACTATTTTTGTAGTTTAGTGAGCAGGCCCTAAATTACACGAAAAGGGTGGATTACTTTACGGCAGCAACAAATGCTTGTGCAGAGATGGCGTTGGTACATGTATCTACTGTAATTACGACAATCAGATATTTTCGACAGTTCCACTCCGTTAACTGTAGGGGGCTCCAAAGTCCCAAAATTCCCAAAAAACTTAAGCATATAGCATTAGTTCTGGCAGGTAACGCGAGTCAAGCTTGCATCGGCTGACTCTCAGCTTATCACATATACCTATAGGAATATGACATCTATCACGGCATTCCTATATAAGCTCTGTTCAGTATTATTCAGCAGCTTTTTCGCTCGCTCAGGAGCAAATTGCCCTTCTCCATCCCCAGCTCCTCCTTTCGCCACAGTCAGGACTTGGCTTTCTGATATCCCTCGCTGAATCAGACTCCTTTTATCTTAATGTTGTTACACTTAAATATCATTAAGTACATTAATGACATCTGCTTTGTTCTATTTTTGGTATTTTGGGGGGGGGGGGTTGTTGGTTATAATTGCTGCTCTCCCTGCTCATTCATGACAGGCTGCATGGATGGGCAGGGAGTTTTTGCTCAGAACAGAACCACAGCGCCAAACCAAATTGTATGCTAAGTGTCAATCATTTTGACGATAGTGGTCCTGACAGAACTACATACAGTTGCTTTAAAGCGCTAGGTCACCCCAAAACGAAAATTCTGTCTTCATTTACTCACCCTAAAGTTGTGTCAAACCTGTACAAGTTTCTTCTGTTGAACACAAAAGAACATATTTTGAAGAATGTTGTTATCAAACAGTTGACCGTAACCATTGACTTTCATGGTATGGAAAAAAAAATAAAGTGTAAGTCAATGGTTACTGTCAACTGTTGTTTTTTTGTTTTTGTTTTACCAACATTCTTCAAAATATTTTATGTGCAACAGAAGAAACCAACTCATACAAGTTTAGAACTATTACTTTAAGTTTAATCAAATCCCTGCCAAGCGTTTTATTGCCAAACTTTCCCGCTGAGCCAAGAGAAACTAGTATTTTTGAGAAAGGGAAGAGAGACAAGCATGTTCGCATCCATGAAAAAGCCAGGACTCGTAATGACACAACAGAATTCACTTTTTAATCATTATTAACAAGTATAGGTATTGATTTACTCTTTTTTTTTTTTTTTTTTTTTTTTTTTAAACGCATTTGTTCATAATTCATTCTTTTGTACATAATCTGGCGTGCAAGGCAAAGGTACACATATAGAAAATAGATTTGCGCAGGGTCAGTCCATGTGTATCTCAGCTGAGGGGGATTCAGTTCTTTGGTCTGATGTTTCTCCCTGCGTTGTGTGCTCCTCTGAGACTGTCTCCCCCCTCTCCTGGTTGGTCACTTGCTCGCTGAGCTCGGACGGGCTCTGCTCTGATTGGCTGTCTGTGACTGTTGTGCTGTTCGCCTCATCGACCTGTCCAGTGCCGTCCTCCTTTTCCCCAGATTTCACTGTGAATGCACATGATGGACACGTAAGCACGATACCTAACTGAAGTACTGCACAAACTGTATTAGTTTGGTACACAAATATCTGCAGACTATAGGAGCTATAGACTATAATTATATAAAAATTTTATAGAAAGTTACTATATAGGTATAGGTTTAAATACATCTATATCTCAGGTTTCTTCTCATGGTGTTAGAGTTAATCTCTTCCTCCTCTCACCTTCCTCACCCTCTGGTAAATCCTCTGAACAGGGCGTCAGTTCTCCCAGGTTCACACGCTTCCGCCCCGGTGACCTCTGCCGTCTTGGCAGCGTAGCCTTTAGCTCTAAGAGAGGCCATAATAACAACTGGCATTATTGAAAAGTGCCATACAGTAGATTTGTTGCTTGCAGAACAACAACAACAAAAAGCAAACAGAAAGAAATGCATTTTGTGTTTTAATGACCCTATGAAATCAGCATCAACATTTGTGTGTTTTAGTCTTTTAATCTTTTACCTTTGAATTCATTCACAATACGGTTCAAAAGTGTGGGGTCAGTAAGATTTTTTTAAAGAAATTAATACTTTTACTCAGCAAGGATGCATTAAATTGATCAAAAATGATAGTGAAGGCATTTATAATGTTACCAAAAAGGTATGTTTCAAACAAATCCTGTTCTTTTGAACTTTTTTATTCCTCAAACAATGTATCACAGTTTCCACAAAAATACTAAGCAACTGTTTTCTGCACTGATGATAAGAAATGGCTTTTGAACATCAAATCAGCATATTAGAAAGATTTCTAAAGGATCATGTGATACTGAAGACTGGAGTAATGGCTGCTGAAAACTAATTTTTTTAATTTCATATTTTAAATTGTAGTAATATTTCACAATTTCACTGTATTATTGATCAAATAATTGCAGCCTTGATGAGCTGGAGACTTCTTTCGGAAACATCTTACCAACCCCAAATGTTTAAATGGTATGTACACTATATGGACAAAAGTATTGGGACACCCTCTTCTTTAGAACAGAAAAAGGTACTTCTAAAACTGTGGCAACAAAGATGGAAACATAATATATGTATTTAAAAATTATATTTCCATCTCTATTGCAACAGTTTTGGAAGTGTCTACAATGACTCTACCCATATGTACAAGTTATTGGTGTTTGGCTCAAGGTCTACATTTAAAGTCACACCAGAGGTGTTCAGCTGGGATTAGGACTTGGCTTTCTGCAGACCAGTCAAGTTCTTCCACATTGACTCAATCAATCTTTTTCTTTCTGAACCTTGCCTTATACACAGAGGCATTGTCATGTTAGAATAGAAAAGTGTCCTGTCCAAACTGTTGCTATAAAATTAGAAGCACACAGTTTCCTAGAATATCATTATATGATTTAACATTAAAGGCTTAGTTCACCCCAAAATGAAAATTCAGCCATTAATTACTCACCTTCATGTCGTTCCAAACCCGTAAGACCTTCGTTCATCTTCGGAACACAAATTAAGATGTTTTTGATGAAGTCGGAGAGCTATCTGACACTCCATAGACAGCAACACAACTGAAATGTTCCCAGGTCCAGAAACGTAGTAAGGAAATCGGTAAAACAGTCCATGTGACATCAGCGGCTCAACTTCAGTTTTGCAATGCTACGAGAATACTTTTTTTTTGCGCAAAGAAAACAAAAATAACATCATTTACTCAACCATTCTTCTCCCCCGAGTTACGTTTTCCACCATTTTGGAGAGTACCTCAGAACGTATTTTATGTACTCAGTGTTGTTTACGTTCGGGGGGGGGAGAAGAATGGTTGAGTAAGCGTCGCAAAACTGAAGTTGAGCCACTGATGTCACATGGACTGTTTTACCGATATATTTACTACGTTTCTGGACCTGGGAACATTTCAGTTGTGTTGCTGTCTATGGAGGGTCTGAGAGCTCTCCGATTTTATCAAAAACATCTTAATTTGTGTTCCGAAGATGAACGAAGGTCTTACGGGTTTGGAACGACATGAGGGTGAGTAATTAATGACAGAATTTTCATTCTGGGGTGAACTAACCCTTTAAGATTTGTACTCATGGAAATGACTAAAGTAGCCAAACCTGTTCATTAGAAGGGGGTGTCCCAATACTTTTGTCCATATAGTATAAAATGCTAATTCCCTCCAAAAAGTTACATGACACATTCTGTCCAATAATCTTTCTTCTTCCATCCATTTTCTTCAAAACATCGCTCTCATTTAACATGAACAGGATTATTCAGAGCGCTGTTTAGAAACATGTGAATGTGAATGTAACTGACATATTGTGTGTGACAGGTATGAGACATCAGATGCTCACCCTCAGGGTCAAGCATGGCAGCGTGTTGGAGGAGAGAGTCCTCATGGACAGACACAGCACGGCGCTGGGGAGAGGGCTTCATGCGGGGCCGTGGTATAGGGAGGGTTTCTATGAGAGGAAATACGGTCAGACTGTGTCCGTTCTTATAAAAGACATGAATATAATACAGCACAGGGTCTTCAAGGCTGTTTTATGCCTTTTATCATATAGGACAGGGAGGATTGACAGTGGGAATGAGGGAAATCGGGAAACGATATAGTCAGGATTCAAACCATGTTACCCTTTATGTCATGAGTGTATGTGCTACCACCACACCACAGATATGAACATCACAAGGTTGTTCATAACAGATTCACAAATGAGAAAAATATCTGTATCGGGGTGTATGGATGTAGGGTGGAACTTGAATAAAAATCAAGAAAAAAATAACGGACTGCTTATTGTCCACAGAAAATGCTGACACATACACAACACTTGATACCACCAAGGGACGTTCAGCTTATCACATTATCACAATATTCATATTCTCAATTATGTGGTTATTGCGCTAAGATAACATTTGGAGCTACAAAGAGTATTTTAGACCAACACTCAAAGAATGAATGCATTTTCATCAGGGCCCATTTGCTGCATCGGCCTCACAAGCATTGAATTACATGACTGATGGGACAGGGCTAACTGAATTGTGTTCGGCCGAGTCCTGTAAGAGCCGGCAGACTCTGAGAGCTTTGAGATCGGCCATCGAGGGAGGTGTTGAATGAAAACAGACACTAGTTGAGTCATTATGTGGCCCTACTTTAGTATTATAAATTTGTTTAGACAGTGATGGATATCATAAAGGCTGATCTTGTGTACATGCATGAGACAAAGTGAAAAGTAAGAAACAGAATAGGAGATACATAGGCTTTCAATCAATTAAAGGGATGTTCAGAAAAATCAGAATGGTAACTTGTCTTACATTTTTCTTTAAAATATCCGGCTCACAGGAGTCATTCATTTTGAAAATCAGACTACACTGGTTGTGCTGATTCTTTAAAAAGAACCTGTTCACAAAAGTGCATATGATGATGTCCTATGTTTTAAGTTTTCTGAAGTGGAACAGACAATTAAATCGCTATTTACTAATAATACTTGTCCTCTCTAAAACAAAATAAACTTGTTGGATTTTGACAGATATCATGAACTGTCACTGTATGGGAAAAAATAATGACGAGGACCCAGTTGAAAAAAACAGGTTAGGTATGTTTTGAAGAATGGCTGCTGGTTTAAGCTGGTCCTTAGTTGGTCATGAGCTGGTTTAAGCTAGTCCTAAATTGGTTATAAGCTGGTTATGAGCTGGTTCTCAGCAGGAGCTAATTGCTTAGGACCAGCTTAAACAAGCTCAAACCAGCTGCCATGCTTCAAAACATACCTAACCAGCATATGCTGTTTTTTTCAACAGGTGATGAGAAAATATTTAGATCATTTCCATTTAGTTTCAATTTTCACTATCCCTCTAAAACAAGTTTAGAATAGCGTGTTATGTAAAAACTGGCCATCCAATGCCCGCATGCCCCATCATCCCCACTAGACTGACAGAGAGGCAAACCTTCAGTGACGGATTGTGCTCTCTCTGAACGCTCTCTCATATCCGTTCTGAGATTCCTCCGTGGTGAGGGGGCTGGGGGCGTCTCTTTGCGGGGAGATGGGGTTGGAGGATCTTTGTCCTGAGGCTGGGAGAGAGAGATGGTCTCGGATACCTCTGCCTGGCCATCCTGAGAGGGGCTGGGGAGCTTGGGGTTGGGCGTGGCTGTCCGTGCTGCCTCACTACCGGGAAGCAGAATGGGCTTCATGGCCGGTTTAGGGGGCAACGGGCCTATAGGACGCTCTGGAAGTAGCGGCTTTTCTGTACGGTGGAAGTCTGTAACACTTTGGGTCACTCGGGTTGGTCGCCTGGTGTCTGGAGAAAATAAGAGGTTTGAAATATTTTCTAAATGCATGTTATCTTATTGTGAACAAATTATCTATTGATATGTTTCCTTTTTTGACCTCGTGATTCTTAATCAAAATGTCATAAGTCAATCTTCGAGATGTTTTCTCTGGTGATATATGCTAGATTTCTTTTGTTAGAACCTTGCCCCTCATTTTTTCTATGTACATCACAGAGGAAAAGATCTGTCAATACTTTCGTTTCATCGCAACTTGTGCCTTGCTATGATGCAAATAAATGAAGCTTGGTGATTCCTTTCTTACCTGATGAGGTGGACATTGTGCGGGGTTTCATAAATGTAGGCGGTGGCTCAGGTTTGTCAAGTATTGCCCCTAAAAATCAAGCAAAGTGTACTAAATAACAGAAAATGCTGCACATGAAATACATGCTGAGCTATGCTAATGCATAAGAATAAATGCACTGCAAATAGCTTAAGGAAAAGGATTTTATGGTTGAAACAGTGAAACTTCCTTTAAATTGGATTTAACACAATGCTGCAAGGTATTCTTGCTGTTTGTTTGTTTTAATCAATAGCATTATGTGCAGACATGGCCTTTTGCTAGACTTATATGTGAGTGTATGTGTGTGCGGTATATATAGAGAGATGGTATATAGATACAAACATTGAAATGGAATTAAAGGGGTCATATGACGATGCTAAAAATAACATTATTTTGTGTATTTGGGAAAGGGGAAGGGAAGTGGTGTGTGGCCACGTATGGTGACCCATACTCGGAATTTGTGCTCTGCATTTAACCCATCCAAGTGCATGCACACAGTAGTGAACATACACCCGGAGCAGTGGGCAGCCAATGCTGCGGCGCCCGGGGAGCAGTTGGGGGTTCGGTGCCTTGCTCAAGGGTCTCACCTCAGTCGTGGTATTGAGGGTGGAGAGTGTGCTGGTTATTCACTCCCCCCACCTACAATCCCTGCCGGACCTGAGACTCGAACCCACGACCTTCGGGTTACAAGTCCAACTCTCTATCCATTAGGCCACGACTGCCCCATATTTGGTGTGATGCAATGTGTTTACACGGTTTAAGGTTCAAAAAACATTATTTTCCACATATCTCTCTGCCTCGCCTTTCTGAAACACGTCGATTTTTACAAAGCTCATCGTTCTGAAATGTGCTCTGACTGGCCAGCTATCCAGTGCGTTGTGATTGGCCAAACACCTCAAGCGTGTGATGGAAATGTTACGCCCCATACCATATTTGAAAACACACAGCGTCTCCATGACATGGCGGCGAAAGTTACGCCTTCTTTCTTTGCGTAAACATTTGGGCGGTGTTATGCAAATCGTCCAACACAGTGACGTAGATATGTGGGGGCGTGTTTAAATGAAGCATTTTAGAAAGGTGTGGACGAGTCTTAACTTTTATAAAGAATATCTCTTTGGGTTTGACATTTTTTAATCTTTGCAACTTTACGGATCTTATCTATGCTCGAACAGCTTGTAACACTCCAAAGACAATGTAAAACTTGAAATCGCATCATGTGACCCCTTTAAACGTACCTGATTATTTAACGGCATTTCAATGAAAGCAAAGATTTGCAGTGTGAATTAAGAAAAGAAAGAAGAGAAACTATATTTTGCATCTCATAATCAGTGAATGGCCTAACCACATAGGAAGCACAAATAGGCCACATTATGATGTCACTCTCTAGCAGGCACACCTGAAACTCTAGAGAAGAAACACTGAGATCACCACTGTCAAAAAACAGATGTGCTGACGCAGCACTAACAATGCGGCAAATTCTCACATCCCAGCACGAAGAAGTACATACTGTAGCTGAGAAATGTGTCTTACCCTCAGAGTTGGCTTTCCTCAGCTCCTCATCCTTGCTCTGTAAGAGGATCAAACTGGTTTAAATAAGATGCCTAGTGAAGTAAGTGTATAATCTCTAATTCACCCAAACCCTTTTTCATGTAAAGAATAAGTGAAGATTTTGATACTGCGGTTTTAGTAGAGTAAGCGAATGTTATTGGGGCAAGGTGTTTTTTCCTGATATAAGGCATTTCCAATAACAGTGAATTATTTATGACCGTTAATAAAGTTTAAAAGGTCTTCAGAGAACAAAGCTGTTCAATTAATTTGGTTCAAAAGGGTACATGTTTTTCACATTAAAAGGTTGGACTGTTTGGCAACAACACACTACTAAAAACATGGCAAGTAGCAAAGACAAATATCTAACATCCCAGAAAGAAAATTGGAAGCATGAAATACCCGCACTTACCTGGCTCTGTTTGGTGTCAGTAGGAGATGTTTTGGTGACTCCCATGCGGTGCAGCATGACATGGAGACGCTGTTCAAAGCTGGATGAGCTCTCTGAGGCATGTTTCTAGACAGTAACCAAAAGATTACCTCTTAGAATATTTTTGTACAAACAGCACAAGAAACATTTCTATCAATATTTATTCTAGGAGCTTTCAGAGCACTTTTTAGGAAGTGAAGTCAGCCGTACATTAAACATTCAATAGGAACCTCTAAAACTGACGGTGCCCTCTCATCCAGAGGGATTTTGGATCAGCGACCAAACTATTTAATACTGACTCACAGTTTTCAGCATTAGCTGGCAAAAATCATATTATGCATCAACAGATGCTGCAAGAAAAACAATTTCAGCATCATGTTTATAAAATATTTTAGATGTGCTGATATTACATCACACCCATATTCACACTGTGACAATTTCACTTCTGACACATTTATATATAGAGTAGAATCAGTCTTGGCCAATGATGTCAAAGACTGTTCTGAGAACAAGAAAATGTGACAAAAGAAATGCAGATCACACAAAGTAACTCAACACAAGCTGTTACAGCAACAAAAAAAGTGCCATGTAGTTTTGTACATGCACCATGGTAAGATGATGGTTTTCTTTGTGTGTACATGAACATGGTAAACAATCACTACCATGATACAGTAAATATTGAAGTATCACGATACTGTCTTACCTTATTGGGAAATTGGTTTTTTAGCATAAATTTAACAAAAGTGAATGACGTTTATATAATGCGCTTTAAAACACACAAAAAAAATTAATGGGGTAAGAAAAATACTCTCGATATAGAAATAATACATAAGATATACCAGATCTACTATCTATATTAAGTAT
Source organism: Tor tambroides (assembly GCA_021397915.2). Lineage (NCBI taxonomy): Eukaryota > Metazoa > Chordata > Actinopteri > Cypriniformes > Cyprinidae > Tor > Tor tambroides. Next base: position 13,840 of record JAFVLL020019148.1, read on the forward strand.
ATTAATCTTGTTTTAAAGATTAGAAAGATTTAGTTTTTTGTTATTTTATATCAAATCACATTTGGAACATACCATGGTATTGCCACAGTAATTTTATTGTAAGGGTTTAAATGAATACTTTTTACACAATATTTACGCAAAATGCACATAAAAATATCTGAGAACAGAAAATTTGTGTTATGCATCAACTATGCTGTTAACAGATTTTGAATTTCTCTTAATCAGCAAATCAGCCCACTATATAATCTACAAATAACCAAATAGTCAGATTAATTGGCTGAGCCAATATATAATATCTATACAATATATCTAGTTTAATCTAATCAGAACCACTGCTCAATTACCTTTACTTGTGTGGCTGTGCCATCCTGCTCTGGCAAGACGTCTGAGAGCAGGATGAGGGACTGTGATTTGCCCTCTCTGAGAGAGCGACGGATGGGTTTAGGCCTCCGCTCTCCATCTGGGGTGCGGCTCTTCTCCAGGGTCCGGCTCTTCTCCCGCTCTGAGGGTGACACAACTGGGACTAGGCTGGGGGTTTTGGTGGGAGTGGGAGGTGCAGCAGGGGACAGTGCTGGGACCTCTTCGGTTTTGATCGGTGAGGAGGCAGGAGGTGTGGGAGTGGATGCAGGTGGGGTCAGTACAGGTGTGGGGGCAGGTGAAGGAGCTCTGGGTGACATTTTGTCCTCAATAACTGGTGCAGTTGTTGTTGAATCTGTGATGGTGAGGATGGTGGTGGTGGCCGTGGTTGTGACTGCCTTGACTATGTTTTCCTCAGCCAGTTTCTCTTTGTCCCTCTCCTTTTCTTTCTCCTTCTCTCGTTCCCTCTCCTTTTCTCTTTCCCTTTCCTTTTCTCGCTCTTTCTCTGCACGTGCTGCCTCCCGGAGTGGTCGGATGAGATCTGCTATTGAAGTCTTTTTCACCTTGCCCTCAGGAACGCCGTCACCCTTGGCCCCTCGACCTGCTCGGACTTTCTTAAAGGCGAAAAAGTCACCAAACTTCTTCTTAATGTTTTTGGAGGGGGCTGTGATGGGGATGGGGGTTGTAGTGGAGGTGGTAGGAGGGGCAGTTGTGACAGACGTGGGCTCTGCAGGTTGTGCTTTAATGAGGGGCTCCTCCCTCTGGTGCTTTCTGAACACGAGGAGAGGAGAGGCATGATGGGAAATGTCTTTTGACAACCGGTAAGAATATTTCTTTGTTAGACATCATGATTTAATCATGTGCTGTGATTAAAGTTGAATATCTGTTTAAATAACATTGATCTGCATACTTGAATGTGTTTGTATGTGTTGTGTACTCACAGGGGGTCATCAGGGATGATTTTTTTGGTGAAGAACTCTTCTACACCTTCATCAACCCTCCCCATGTTCTCATTGGCCTCATTCTCGCTCTCAGCTGCCTGCTCCTGCA